>KK113893.1:299752-313360 GCA_000611955.2 Stegodyphus mimosarum
ACAAGGCCTTCGCAAACGGCTTGAGTAACAGTTTGAAATTAAAAATCATTCAGCAATAATGTAAATGAAAAGTTTATTTCAATGAACACCATTCTCACTGCATGCCTTCGTGGTATAAATGGTAACATGTCCGCTTACCAATCGAAAGATCCAGATTTCGAATTTTGGGGGAGTGTATACCTGATTTTCTCACATTTCCTGCTGGAGGTTAGAGTAGGGGAAAAAGGATTTCCAGTTACTAAGTGATGACACCCGACTAAAAATATGTTGGATGATAATTCCTTATCACCTGAATTTGGCGAATGATTTCGTTCCTCTGCAATTGCATTTTGTGTGGGAGAGAGCATAGAAACTTTCGCCTTCCTTACGTTTTGGTATAAGTGGTAGCACACTTAGTTAGTACTCGAAAGTTCCGAAGTCCTAATTTCTTCCTGCCGCGATAAATGTCTAATGGTTGTGCAGAAGAATTTGCAAGGTCTAGGAATTCACAGAATTTCAGGTAAATCTCGATGTTCATGAACCTCACAGTTATGAGTTGCTTTACAAAAAAGTAGTCTTTCCTGACAATTTTAAATCTTTGCTGATTTTGGTATAAAATAATGATAACCGTGATATTGATTATAGTTTTACAAAGCGTCTTTCTGATTTTGAGAACTCAGTTATATAAAAATTTTTATTCACAATCTCTGACTCAAAACGCTACAAGTAATATCATAGAGAGTAAGGTATTTTCTGTTTTAAAACTGTTGATTTTTCAACAGCTAGCGTATTAGGTTTTATATAACTACTAATCAGAACCCGATTCTGTAACGAAGGATCGGATAATGCTTTAAATTAAAATGACCAACCAAACGAACCTGTGTCCTATACCATAGGTACTGTACAGGTACAGAATTCTATTTTCAATACCCAATGATCTGTTTTGCATAATTTTTGTGTGTATTAATATCGATGTTAACTCTCGTCGAGTGACTGGGAAGAACTAAATTTTTTTAGTCTGCTCAAAGTTGACGTTAGCTCCTTGAGCTCACAAAGAAAACTAAAATTATTTGACTGCTCAGTGATCTCTCTCAGACTGTTTCTTATTTACTCCCATTTTCAAAAACATTAATTATAAAAAAAAGAAAGCATTGATCAGTAGAGTGCGTGTGTAGGGGTTTAAAATCGAAATGTCAGTTTATTTTAATTTTCTTAGGTATTCTTAGAATATATTTTTTTAAACATAAGCCTTTTTTTCATGTTTGTAATATTTTTTAATCTTAACTAGTATCGAGATTATAATGCTTTTTTTAGTAATTACGAATAAGGAAAATAAAAGAACCAAAACATTGAAAATAAAATACGACCAGCTACAGCTACACGCCCATGTCATACATATATTTTTTTCGCCCTTTTTTTCTCTTCACCTTCTTGAATCATGTTAACCAAGACGATGCTATTGCTAATGCAAAGAATATTAATTAAAGTAACCATAAATAATATCTGAAGTAAATGTTAAGCATGGCTCATGCCCTTAAACTCATTCGTGCTATAATATCTTAAAAGTAACATCAAAATAGTTAAAAGAATGAAAATCGTAAAATAAGACCACAATAATTAGGCTTATAATATCCTACGAATTGTATTATTGGAATCTTAAAATTCTCAATTTTAAATATATAAAAATAACACCTTAGCTATTTTCCAAAATAAAATTTCCAGCATTTAAGATTCCATTTTGCATTGATTTGGAAATCTTTGCTATCCACAGTTTAAAAATAAGGAATAATGAAATTTTAAACTTTTAAATTTTTCTAATGTTTTCAAATATTGACTCAGTATTTTTATTTGTTAACAGTTCATATAATCTTTGTGAATAAACATGCGCGAAGAGATTTAAAAATTTAAGAAAAATTTGGAACCTTTTTCATATGTCCAACCATAGCAATTTTTACAGGTGAAGATATTCGAAACAAATCATTTGGATACTTCGATCAATTTATATCCCAAATATAAATAATTAAATGACTATAAAAAAGTATGGAAACATTTTGTAAGAATGAACATTGACCAGCTGACTGCTTCCACGGCACACACGTTGGAATTTTCTTATATAAGATGAGTTTTATAAACCGTAAATAGTTCTCAATTATAAATTTCCTTCTCGTTCATTGCGACTGAGCAATATGAAAGTAACTGTAAACAGATCTGAAGAAAAAACTTTCCGAGGAACGATTGAAAAGCTCTCTTTTTATATCTGAGATATATCTAAGCTGTTTGTAAGATGATGAGCTTGGAGTGGTTTTTGATCTCGTATTTTCGGCATGTTTTATACCCATGATGGCTGGCAGTGTCGTATTGCCACTTTCATTGTTGTCTGTTTCTTAGTAACTTAATCTAATTTTTGGTTTCCTGCAATCTTCCGAGATATATTCTCCTTTTTGAAGAGTGCTTTTGAAAAGAATTTCTTGATTGTCATATTATTTTGCTATTAGATCTTTCTTTCTAGTATGAGTCACAGAAAGATTCTTTCCGTATATTTTTGCTGTGGTTTTAATGCTGCGTGAATGTGGGAAGGGTTGGATTTCTTCCGAAGCAATAATCCTTCGGTAGATGAATCACTGAAAGTTAGCGTGCATACTGAAAAAAAAAAAAAAAAAAAAAAAAAAAAAAAAACCTCAGCAGAAAAATGTTGTGATGCTGCGAAGTATATATTTAGCAGGTTTTCATTTAGCGGTTGTGTTGTTTACCATTTACATAATCCAAAGGAATTCCTGGATTTTATTTCCATTTCTTTATGTTGCGTTTACATTATTAATTATCTCTGGTTATTCAGAAGATTCATCTTAATCACAAAAACTTTAATAATGGTATTTAATTTTCAACTGAACAATCGAGATATAAACGCTTATTTTTATCTAAAATAATTAATGTCTTTGTTTTAAATCTTAATTTAGGATAAAAATAAAGAAATAATAAGTAGCCCAACAACTAACGTTTTAAAACTTTATATGTTTGCATGTCTTACTTTAAAAAAGTGAACCAGCGTATGAAATGCATTGTTATAATGATGCAAAATATAGCTGTTTGAATTATATTTTGTATCATAGTTATATTATTTTCATTACATTTTCCTGTGGGTTACTTAATTACTTTCGGTGTTATTCAGAAGAATATTAGACCCAATCCTTAAAAGAATTTTTAATTACAAAGTCAGGGAAATCGAACAATTATTTATTTTTACAAAATAATTGGTAATGATTTAAAAAAAGCAGCTGCAATCATTTCAGCTGTCGATTAAGACATTTATGATTGTAGTGGTTCGCATCAGATTGATTAATTATTGCGTACGAATAGGAACTGTCTGTAATATCTCTGAAAAAGGTTTGAATTTATTGAATAATATTATATGAGAGAGTTTTAAAAATAAATTCAATTAATTAAAATGACAAAAAGAATGCATCATTCTCAGCAAAAGCCAACGACAAAGAATTAGATTTAAGGAAACTGTATACGTTGAAATGCCCCAATTTTGGTGGAAAATCAAATTTTAATTTTATTGCTTTATTCCACAGAGTATATTTTTAGATTTACAAAATAAGTCTGCTTTCCTCTGTGTATTAATTAGAAGGGAAGATATTGAAGATTTGATAAAGTAGGAAGAACCGGAAGTGAACATTTAAATCCCAGGAAGTGGCCCTTTAAAACACTGGAAATTTATTAGGCATTAATTTAAAGCTTTTAAAATTATATTTTCAGTAAGGGTTTGGTTGCAAGATTACTATAAGACTGCAGTTCATAGCAAATGCAAATAATTTTCAAAAATTGTAGATTGCAAGAATTGCAGCAATACAACATACCTGTTTAAGTGTAAAGCACTCGATGCATAGTTAATGCCCTGTAAGCTCAGCAAGCTGCTGGAATAAGCTCAAAGATACCAAAAAATATATTGTTCACAGTTAAACACATGTATATGAAACTGCAGTTAAAAGTTGTCATTGAAAATATTACTTATATAGGACAACACAGAAACAAACAAAACTTCAAAAGTATTCTCTGACAATTCAACTCGAAAGGCACTTTTACCGAACGTTCTTGAAGTTGTCTTCCTGGTGCTTGTACATGGAAAGGAGATTTTCAGAGCTCGAAGAAGAATAAATTAACCGATCCAAGTCTCTTTCACTGTGTGAGGAAGAAATCGTCAGGAAAAAAAATTAAATAAAAGAAGAACATTTCTAAATATGATCAGGTGGAGGATATAACTTACAAATGAGGGGAGTTTTAGGTATGTTAGTGCACATTTAATAATGTAAATTGAATAATTTGAGCTTAAAAGCATTTTTTCAAAGCTGAATTTTAAGCATAATTTCTTCACTTCAAAAATTGGTAGCTCAATGTTTCATTACACTATTTTTATGAAATTCGACATGTTGTGTTTTTATATTGTGTCTTAGTGCATGTACCGAAAAAATGGTATGGTTTGATGGTACGAGTACGTTTCCTGTAGTTATTTCCTTTTGAATTATGACATGGTAAATATGTGCAAAAATCTTGTAATTACTCTTCGATCATGCTTTAATTTTTTTATTATAATTTGTTTAAATAACAGTGCGAGAACTAGAAAAAAGAATATAATTTATTATAGCGTTATTGCTTCTCAAATAAGTCTTAATGTTTTTTATGTAGCATTCCTGAAAATTTTCATTTATTCTCTGAACTTGGATTAATTTTTGCGCATTTTTCTAACGTAATAATGACTTGATTCAGACATCGATGTGTGTCTTTAACATTTATGAGAAATGAAACTAAAAATGTGAACGATGTATTTATATATTATGATTTAAAAAACTGCTGCGACCATTGTTCGAATACTTTAAAAGTCATAAAAAGAAATATTTTATCTTACGTAGTTACTTGAGAGTTGAAAACAGTTAAACATTTTCCTAAAATAAAACGATAATTCTCCAGACTTTACGCTCAGACGAAATATTAGGAACTTTAAAAAGACATAAAAAATTTAACACTATCCATTCTATACCTAGAAAGTCAAAAATATTTGTTTCTGAATTATGAAAATTTCCTTCTAATATTTATGCCGCAGCGAAATAATTTGTCTGCTAAAATGTTTACTTCCAAGTTTCTTTCTTTCCCATATAATCTTTATTTGCTTTTTTTATTCAACTACAAAATTTATTTGCTCAACCTACTTTTTAATCGAATTGCTTGGTTTCTAATATAATTTTTTAACTTTTATAATGATTTCTAGGAGTGTAACGCGTAACAATCTTAAACTAAATTGATTTTATAGGGAAAAAAGAGTGGAAAGTGTATATCGTAGTAAAATGAAAAATCAAAACTGAAATTCGTTCTTGCATAGTTTTTAGATCGTTTGTTTAGTAATAAAGGGTACAGGTATTTATAATTAAAGTAAACTGCATTTAATGATGCACGAGTTTTCAGAATATTTAGTCGTAAATTTGCTTAATATTTTTTTCAAGAATTTTGCCTTCAGTATTCTTACGTGTTAAGTAACTTGATTTTTAGACAGTTACGTAATATATCCCGTTTTGATTAGAGTGTAGTAAAAAGTGACTGCATAGCAACGAACTGATACCGTAGACACTAACTAATTTTCTTTTATTAAGTTACATTCGTTCAGAAATGTTTACAATAGTTGATTAATCGATTAGGGCAGAGCACCGTATGGTTATCTGATTAAAAGGAGGTATGCCTTCATGAAGAACCTGTCTAATGGAAACAGGGCCATATTTATGTTGAACAAGGCAAAACACCAATGCAGCCAGAGTACTAGCTTTGATTTGAACGCGAAACGAAGTTCTAGTGTTAAGGTAGTAGTCCGTCAGCGGATTTTCCAGTGCCAAGTATAAGAAGCAGATAATTGTTATCTGAACTGAGTAGAGAGCAAAGAAGTAATAAGCCTTCGATTAAAAGTCTTAATTCGATTTAAGTCTGTTTTTCCAAATGTGAAACTTGACAAAAATAAACTTTCAATGTTTTGAATGTCCTTCGATTTCTAACATTAGTTACTATTTACTCAGGGATTTTGCAATAAAATTTTAATAAAACTGTGACTAATCCTAAAGTACGGTACAATAATAAAAAATACCGGATAAATGAAGCGAGGGAATATGAATAAATACTTTTACTTAAAAGAATGAAGAGTATTTAAAATGATTAATCTGAAATTCATTTGCAGTAATGATAAAGTACAGTTAAAATTATTTTCTTACATTATTATTCATTACAGACATTTTAATCCAGGTTTTAGTATATTAGTACTTATTATATGTCTTCGCAGTTATGCATTAGTGCCCACTGAAGTTGTGATTTTAGATAACAATTTATCACAATGCTTGATCTAAACTCAATAGCAGCTAATTTAATTAACCATAGGTGTGTTTATTTGTATAGTATTAAATGTGATATCAAATTTCCTCTAATTTAGGGATGGTTTTACTTGACTTAAAGTTTCAAAAACTTAATATCTTAAGAACCCATAAACAGCTCTCAAGTTGACGGAAAATATCAAGTTAGAACAAGTGACGTTTTTCTTCAAATTTGTTATTTTCTTTCTTTCGACAGAAACATTTTATCTCTTTCTAGGAAGAAGCAGTAAAAAAACTGTTTCTGGAGGCCTGTTGAACTGCTTATGCAGTACGTAACTATGTCAAAATATCATTTCCACCTTGCAGCTGGTGGATTTAGATGCAGTGGCAACATGAAACGTCCGATATTACCAAATCTAATTTAAAAAAAATTAATAAAGCTTGAATCATATAGAAATCTCCAGCTAGCTATTGGTTATTTAAATCTCTCGGAGAAGCTGCCAAAATGTTGGAAATAATTATTTTCAGAAAATGCAATTTATGTTTCCAAACCATTGAACAGAGGAGGAGTTAGAAGTTGCCGAATTATCCGCATGACACTAGGTTGCTAACAAAACTGAATTTTATAGATAACGTAAATTGCAAATCGCAGGTAGAGATTAAAAAATCTCAAGCTATTGAAATTTATAATAAAAAGAGAGTAAATTCAGAATACTCCAAATTCCAAAAGCGAAGAGGAAATGGGTGAAGCAGATATGCAAGTCACTTCTGCAGGAGCTGTGTCAACAGAAAATTTTTCTGAAAAATACTGGATGTCAGAAAAGACGTGATGAAAAGAACAATGCATATAATCTAAATCAACATATTTATTGCAGTGCAATTTACATAGCTGGAAAGAATTTATCAAAAAGTTTTAATCCGCTATGTAGCGCCATTTGTAGCTCAAGTTATAGTCTATCTTATTCGACATATTCGAAAACATCACTGTTGTGAGTGGTTCTGTCATCCTATAGTCTCTGTAATTAGAGCAAGCTAGTATGCAGCAGCGGCCACAGGTTTCGGTATATTCTCTCCTTCACAAACCTCCACAGCAAGAAATCTGAAGGTGTTAAGTCCAGAGAAAGCCAAAGAAAGGCATCTAAAAAAATAAAGTCCGCTTCTTGCGAGTAATCCAGACGAATAAAATTCTTTGAGTTCTTCTTTCTGGTTACGCAAATCACAATGCAATAAACACACTTATTTCGGATAAATGGATCTTTTTTGCATCTCTTCCTTCCCGGCTACCCTGTACTTAATGACATTTCACATGTGCGAGATCATTATTAACATATTCGCTATTATTGTTAAGATAAAGAGAGACATTGCTCTAAAATGCGGAAAAAAAGCAGAGCATTATGAAAGCTTTGTTTCAAAAGTAATGCTTTTATTGCTTATTTTAAAAAGAGCCAGACAACTGGTAATCAAAAATAACATCGTTCTATACTGTTTGCAATGTCTAAAATGAAATTAAAATTCCCTTTTGGATTAATGATACTCATCCTTCAAATTATCGATTTTTATCGTTAGAGTCTTGGTAATCATCAAGTCCAGAATTGTAAAATCAAGTCTAGTATTGTGTAGTAATTTTATTGGTAATTTTAAGCCCAGATTTAATTGCAAATGAAATTGATGAAATGGGCTTAAATGCTGATGAATATATAAAGGAGTTTTTATTAATTGTACCAATTATTTGTGAATGAATTTTAACATGGGCTTGGGTTAAATGCTGGTGAATATATAAAGAAGTTTTTATTAGTCGTACCAATTATTGTGAAGAAACTCGTTGGTCAAGCTTAATAGGAAATACATGATAGCAATGCTTTAGATTTTTAGAGTCGCTTCTTTTCTGATCTCATAATATTTTAACTATATGGGATAAGAAGATGAAAAAAAAAATATATATATTTAAATTAGAGAATTTTAGAAAAATGAATGAAACAACTGAGCTTATTTTTGTATTTTATTCTTATACTAATATGGAAAAAAATTCTGAAAGCTCTGAGCAAGAAATTTAATTTTATTTCCTTAATTCATAATGATACTTACCTTTATACGCGCTTCGTATATATCGCATAAGCCTTTCTAATGTTGAAACATTTGCCTTAAAGTATTTAGCGCCTTGTCAGAACTTCTACAACACAGATAACTGCATTTTTGGTAAATTATCATTCGAACGTTTTTGGGCCCAACATTAGATACGTAAACTAAAATTTTAATTTTAAAATATTGTTATTATTATTTCAAGGTTTTGTGCTACGCGTGATTACTATTAAAATAAAGGAAAAGTTTGTCAGAATTTGTAAAAGGTCAGCATAATAATAAAAAAGATTTGAAAAAGAAAAAAGAAAAGCAAAAAGGAAGAAAAGAAAGGAAAAATAATACTTTAAAATGAAAAAGAAAACCTTAATTTAATGTCTTATTAAAAATAATGTACATTTGTAATATACAATAATACAATTAGAAGCAGTCACAGATCAGCTGAGTGTATTTTGATGGAAAACTTATAATTCAAAGTTTAAGTCAGGTTGAACGTGCGCTTTCTCGTTTTAATGCACAATAACTTCTGTTTATTATGAAATACACTTTCATAATTCTAACTTTCAGGTTTAGAGGTAAATTTATTTTGAATTTTTAATTTCATTTGGGAGTTTACGTTTTCCGAAAGCAACGAATGTAAACTGGCTTTATTAATTCTGGTTGGTAATTTTATACGTTACTGTCGATTATAAAAACATCCTTTGCCCATTTCTTCTATTTTATCGATTTTAGACATTTTAATTATTTAAGTGTTTTATATATCTCATATTTCTATCGCTTATTGTTTATTACGTGCTACTGTTTTTCTCTTTGCCAGTTTCCAATTTATCATGATTTCATAAAGTTTAAAAATTGCAAATTACCTTGTTTTCAGAATTTCATTATGGTAGATAACTTTTGTAGTATTTAATACTAAAGTGTATTTTGGAGTGCTATATGTAGAAAGTTATGTTTCATTTCTTAAAACATTTTAAAATTCTTATAAGAAATACACTTTGTATAGTAATAGTGGATAGAAATTAAAGATTATTCAGTTGTTTGTTTCTCAGTCAAACAAATATCTGTTGACATATTGACTCGAAATTTCGCGTGTGGAAAAGCAAACTGTTCATTTAATATACATGTGCGAAAGTATCTCTCCTGGTACCCAGAGAGTTTTAGAAACTATACAATAGTAATATTAGAAAACTGTCATGCAATTTTAAAAATGAAAAAAATTCTGGATGCTCTTCGCGTTGACTGCGGAACAACACTAACATGAACCATAAGTAACAAAAAGGTATTTACATCATTCTATTTCTATTGTTTATATTATTTCACATTAGTCTCCTTCAGCAATTAAATAACAATGTTTAACTTTAAATTATTTCTCAAATTTAATCACTTCATGAGTTTGAAACAAATCTTGCAATGGTTAAAAGCGGAAATGAATGTAAGAATTTAATGTATGCACCTCAAGAATGCATCCCTTTCTACAGTTTTAAGGCATTGTGGAGCAGTGATTAGCCTATTCAGTTTACGATTTGGAAGATTATTTGAACACCCCGATTTCCGACAGCGAAGACCTAATTGATAGTTTAGGTTTCCCGCTCAACAAAATGTGATATTTTATAAAAGAGTAAAGATTTTAAGATTTAAGTGACAGTAAAATAACTATAGCAAAAGTTATGAAGCATAATAATTACATTTTGTTTTTATGTCACTTTTTGTTTCGTTGACCTTTAGTATCGTAAATGCAACATTAATTGCTTACTTTCTTTTTGATACTGCAACAAATTTGTCTGGTGGAAGTAGTATCTAAGTGCATTGCTCTGACGTCAGATTAAACCAATAAATGTTATTACTATCGAAAGGCAGAATTGATGGCTGAACGACAGTTGCCGACTACAGCTCTTAAAACTTAATTTCTAATTAAGTTCAACTAATATTTTCAACTTAAAAATAGCATTAACTACTGGAAGTAAGAAAAGAACACCAGTTTCAATTTAAAATTAGGCAAATTTCAATTTTTGTTTTCATTTAGTTTAGAGAAAAATGCTTTGCATTTCGAAGGAATGTGACCCAAAACTCTAGATGTTAAGCGCTTTAATCTAAAATAAATCTCAATTTAAATTGTATGCTGCTTAATTTCGAAGATATACGATATCTAACGTGCGAACACATGCAATGTTTTCATCTGTAATGGAAAACTAACTTCGATTTGTTTTGATTTAAAAGGGGGCTTATACACCTTAAAACCCTTAAGATCTTCGATTATGTTACTTTTCCAAGAACTGGGATAACGCATTTATTTTAAAAGCAATTGCTTACAGCTTACTATATAATTGTAGTTGCTTTTGTGTATTAGTAACCGGAACGTTTGTGTTGCCACAAATATTTTTATAATTTAATCCCCTTTGTGACAAAATTTTTTTATGCGTTCACGTCATGTTTCCACCTTGCACGCACAGTTTAAAACGTTCTGTTGAATAATTTATTTTCATATTTAATATATAGTTTTTATAACAGTTGAAGAAAACTACTGTGAACCCAAAATCCTAAGAATTTCATTTTAAATTCTTATTCTATTTGGAGCTGAGTTTATAAAATGTATTTTATTAAGAAAATCTTTAATGTTTTCATGAATAAAACTTTTCAGTATTAAAATATTCATCAGATTTTTAATTCAGTTAGAAGATAGTGCCCATATAAAGAATTCCATAGAATTTCAAGTACGTACTGTTAGCCATTTTTAAAATATCATGCTCGCAATGTGGAAACATGACGTAAAGGCATAAAAAATGTTTTCACAAAGCGGATTAAATTATAAAAATACTTGTGGCAACACAAAATTTCTGGTTACTAGGTCCCAAAGCAGCTATGCTATGAAGTAAGCTGTAAAAAGTTTTAAGTAATTGCTTTTAAAATAAATACGTTATCCGAATTCTTGCAACAGTAACATATTCGAAGATCTTAATAGGGTTTTAAGGTGTACAAGCTCCCTTAATATAGAGATTCAATTAGTTCTGCATTTCATTAAAATAGGAATTATGGGTTTACCCATATTAAAATACATATTTCTTAAATTTTCACTTAAGGAGAGGAAATACAACTAAACATGTTTCTTATATAAATGATAATTAGATTTGATTTTGATAATGATCAAAAGTAACATTTGAGCTTAGCTAGGAAGAGGAACTGTTGGCAAGAAAATTCACAAATTTTTTGCTACATTACAAAAGAACGCTGTTGTCCTCAAAAACAAGAAATCAGCATTCAAGACTTTTTATATCAATACTTTATGACTACCATTGTTTTTGAAAAGTTACTCATCAATCTTTTGATTTTTAAACCCGAGACACTTTTTTACACTTTATACAAAAATGAGTTAGTAAATTTCTCTTTGAATATAGTGCTAAAAATTCTACTTTTATTCTCAGTATTACCAATAGAGATGTTAAATACTTAGCATCTAAAGGCTGTTGCACAGTAATTTATTTAAAGACTATGAGATTGTATTTATTAAACGCAATTCTTAAGAATGAAGAAATTTTTAGAATAATCTCAAGAAAGATACTTAACGAGATAGAAAGGGGGGAAAATAAAGAATAAAAATATGACTGACAATCTTAGGGCCCGAGGGTCGAGGGAACTAAAGATCTTTAATCTTTGTGCACATCCCAGGGGAGTCTCGATATTACACTTCAATCCTGATTTCTAATCTCTGAGTTTCTTAGTTCCAAGAAATTGTCGCCCATTTCCAGGAGTTTCTTCCCCCGAAGCCATTTCTTATTGTTCATATTCCTCATCTCTCCCCTTTACTGTTAGGGGAGGATGGTCTCTTACTTTCACCCTATTTTTCCTACAAGAAAACTTCTGGCAGAATAATCAGTTTTATCCAATTTTCTGCTTCTCTGAAGCTTTTTCCTTTGATTAATATGATTATGACAGTAAAGAAAACAAAAATTACTGTACTTTAGAATATACTTTTCTTTCAATTTATTGCCTAAGGTAATTAATTAGTAAATAAGAACATAGATGATATTTTCTTAAATTTACGAGATTTAAACGAAAGAAATACCTCTGAAGACTGTAATTTTTGGTTTGAGAACAGAACTTGTGATTCTTATTTATCTTTATTTCATGAAATGTGTTTGTTACCTTTATTGGGTTACTGTATGGTAACAGCTAAAATCAGTTTCAAGGAAAATATTTCGCGGAACACATAGTTACAGCTTTAACGTAGAATAACGTGAAAAGTTTTTCTACATTCATTTAATTAGCAATAATAAAAGGGATAAATGTTTCAGTATTGATCATTCTAAGAGACATGGGTTTCTTTTTTATGGTACACTTAAGAAAATTCATGGAAGCATCCATGTATATAGTCCGTTTGCTGGGATTCGAACATAAGTCAAACTCTAACTATCCGTCAGTCTTATCCACTTAGCCATTAGTGGGCGGAGTCGTTATGTGCGGTGTCGTGCTGTTCTTTCACAATTACCATGTGTGCAGAAAAGCTGTTGCCTTAATATTTACAGTGCCCTTCAATACCCTGAATTAAAATGAGAAGGATACTTAAAAAACTCCTGAAGCATACATCAAGTGGAATTATCAGCCGTAAAAGCTGCCATCAACATTGCGTCGATAAGCAACTATTCCAAAATATTCCTTGACTCAAACAGCCAAGCAGCCACTCTCTATCAGAAATCCAGACAACCTTTTCCTCCTAACCCATGAAATTAATCAGATACTAAAAATCTCATTACTGCTATAAGGTATTTCTCCCGCCTTCCTAGCATGCTTTCGCGGTGTAGTGGTTTGCTCGACACCTATTCGACAGGTTCATCGTTCGATTATCGGTGAGAGCATTGATTATTTTCCATCTCTCCTGCTCTAAAAAATACCTGATATCTTTACACTGAAATAACCATAACTTGAACCAAAATATACAGAGGTAATGTTGGCAATGACACTGCCGACAGTCTTTCAAAAAAAGCCTCTCTTTCCCAAGAAGGCGAGTTCCTCAATACCAAGCTTCAGAAATCGCAACTACGATAAGCCTAAACAAAACTTCGAAGCCATGAGTGGCAAGAAGAGTGAAATAACCTTACAAGAGACCGACGCTCTCAGTAGTTCTTCTCAAATTTCAGCACAGAAATCAGAAGCTCCAAGTCTTTCCTGACATATTACTCACCGATCATGACCCATATCCAGAATATTTCCC
>KK113893.1:313389-377693 GCA_000611955.2 Stegodyphus mimosarum
CCCTACCAGGAACCTCTCTAATACTGCTAATTTCATCTGCGGAACCAAAGCAGTACCTATTCTTCTGTCATCTTTCAAGTGACCAGTACATTCTAAAACCACCAATCTAGATTTTAATGCCAAAAGACGTGATATCTCAATGAAAATACTTGAAAAGCTCAGTGCTCTACGACTGGAGACCTATATCAAGTCACACCATAAGACTGAAAAAGAGAAAGCGGAAAGAGCAATGACTAAATTATACCGCAAAAGCTGATTCCGTGCATCATAAAAAATTTCCATGATTCCATTGTTTCAGTATGGCATCCGAAGAAACTTGTCAAAATCCTCACTCAAGTAATCGTTGTTCATGAACTGCAGTTTGGCCATGCATGATACATATCACAGGAAAGTCTGAACTTTGAAAGTATACTGGGCATTTTTGCACTGAAAAAGATTCCTGAAATCTGCGTGAAATTGTTTTCACACAAAGTAAAATCATTTAGAATATTTTTTAAATTAAGCGACATTTAGTCTTGATTTGTGTGGATTAATAAAAAATTTATTTATCAATTTATTTCGAAAGGATGAGACAGAGGTAAATGACGCAAGTAAAAGTATTACGTAGATGATCTAGAAGCATTACGAAATTCTGGTCTCTCGTTTACGAACAAGTGAACTCTCGGCACTTCGGTTTTCTCCGGTTATCCTGATCTGTGTAATTCTCTCTGATCTGTGATTGATGTTATAAATTTCATATTTAGCTCCTTTCATTCTGAATTCTATTTTCTGAGGCTCAAATTTTATTCGAATATTACCATCAAAAATGGAAATTAAGCTAATAGTAGTAACTTAAAGAAATTCTTAAATTACTACGTCATATTACACTCACGTTTGTGAAAATTGCAACACCATGAAGGACTTACGCGAGTGAGCTGAAATTTTCAGGAAATGCAAAGTAGCGCATGATATGCAAATGATTAGAATTGCAAATCCGTAGCGCATGCGTATACTGAGCAGCGCCCTCTGAACGGCTGATGGATCCGAATAAATAGACGGCTGTAGCGAGGCGTGTATGGTTATCGGTGATTATCTGCTAGTGGTAAACGTTAACTCAATCTGTACTTATGCCTCGTCGACGAAAGAGAGCGAGATTTGAACAACTTACAGAGTTTGAACGAGGGAGAATCATCGGCCTTCGTGAAGCTGGATTGTCGTATCGTGCAGTAGCCTCTCGTGTGCAGCGTAACAGCAGCACAGTGATGCGCGTTTGGAAGCAGTGGACGGACGAGTGTCGGACAACTCGGAAATCCGGGAGTGGACCCCGAAATGTGACGTCAGCTCGCGATGATAGACACCTGGTCCGCATGGCGCGGACGGACCGTACAGCTTCCTCTAGACAATTGGCAGCACTGTGGTCAATAGCTACAGGTGTTTCATTGTGTGCTTCATCAATTCGTAGACGTCTGCTGCAGTGTGGACTGCGCGCACGGACTCCTTTATACAGGATCCCCCTAACGCACGACCATCGCCGCCTGCGGCTACAATGGGCCAATCAGCATAGAGACTGGCGTGCTGATTGGCAGCATGTCGTGTTTTCTGACGAATCCCGCTTTAATTTGTGGTACCATGATGGCCGCATTCGTGTCAGACGCTATGCCGGTGAACGCCACCTTCCGGAGTGCATTATCGAACGCCACAGTGGACGAACACCCGGAGTTATGGTCTGGGGCGCCATAGCATATCATAGACGATCTCAATTGCTACGAATTGTGGGCAATCTGAACAGCAACCGGTATATCCGTGAAGTTCTACAGCCCGAAGCTGTTCCCTTCCTTCAAAGCTTGCCAGGCGCTGTATTTCAACAGGACAATGCCCGCCCTCATACTGCTCGGATTGTTAAATCCTTCTTTGCAGCGCAGCAGGTACAGCTTCTTCCTTGGCCTGCGTGTTCCCCGGATATGTCGCCAATTGAACATGTGTGGGATGTCATTGGTCGGCGTCTTGCTCGTGATCCTCGTCCTGTTGCGTCTGCAGACGAACTTTGGGTACGCGTACAAACGATATGGAATGCTCTTCCTCAGTCAGACATTCAAACTTTGTTTGACTCCATGCCACGTCGTGTAGCAGCACTTATTGCGGCGCGTGGTGGCCACACAAAATACTGATTCTGATCTCTTGTTCTTGTTTGTTTGCTTTGAACATTTAATCATTTATTTGTACCACTACCACTCAACTGTGTATTAAATTGCATTCAATTATGACGATTCCTTCTTGGTGTTGCAATTTTCACAAACGTGAGTGTATATTTGCAAGCTAAATACGTTGATTACTTGGCTGCTTTAATACCTATATTTTACAGATGAACGCTAAGTGATAGATTGACTAAAATTTAGTGTTTAAAGTAAATTCCGAACTACTCTAAATTAATCCAAAAACTTACTGTTCGGGAATATATACTTGCTCACCTATTAGCTGGAATCTGAAACACACAAAGCAGGAAATAAAAAGTTAGTCATTTACATTTTATTTGCACAAATAAATCCCCGATAAATATTTAAAACATTTTGACAAGTCCTGTTGCTTCGAGAAACAAACCAGCAAGATTAGCCATATTCATCATCATAATAAAATAAGAACGGAATTTATGAAAACTTCGCGACAAAAAAAGAATCAAGAAATTGTTATTTGCTTTTGGAAACAAAATATTGCATAGTGTTTGAGCATTGGCAGGCGACTTCAAAGCATTCCTTAGAAAACAACATTCTGAATTGCATATTTTGGAGTTTCTTACTCTCAATAAAGTAAAAATATTAAATCTATTTGTTTTGAATTTACGATTTTATTCTAACATTTACATTTGAATCTTAACACTTATACACTGAATACGCTTAATAAAAATTCTGAGAGATCTCGTTTGTAATCAAGCTATCTAGAAATTTTAGCTTCTTAATCTGAGACCCTTGAATACTCAGTTACGGTGGCAATATAATTTATGTTATTCTAAACAGTTTATGCTGTAAACACTGTTTTAATTTTCAAACATTTTTGCTGGCTTAAAATGATATTAATACCTATCTCCTTTTTGATAATAGATTCTATTGCAGGTGCTCATTTCGTATTTTTTTCTTACCTCTGAGAAACGTTGCTTCCTTCTTTACTAATCATCAAGATATCCTGGCATCATTTTTCTTTATTACATGTTCCTTTCCAGAGCGGCAAAATGTTTCATCTTTTCACTGCCTTTATTGGCTCCTAGATACCTGCATTTACAAGATAATCCAAATATTTCGCTATGTACCAGTAACATTATTTAAATCTATCATGGATGATATTAATATTTGTCAATATGAATTAAGATTAGTATTTATGAACACTTACCTTGTTTCCTATTCAAAGAAATTTATAAAATACAGTGTTTAACTACTGTAACATCGATTTTGCTGAAGAGTAAACAAAATTCATATTCGAATCTCAGAATATTGATAAAATTACAGATTATTGCTCTTCGGTAATACGTATATGCATATATATGTTTTCAATAAGGCTGCGTATACACTTAATAGCTATATGTGTACTTAATATATGTATTATTATCCTTGTAATACCATGTACACCCCTTTTCCTCTCTTTTCCTAGCAGTTTAACTTCTAAGAATAATGACGATGGCTTTCCAAAATCCTGTTTCGGAAATAACGGGCTAAAAAATATTAAACCTAGAAACATAAAGAAAGCATTTCTGAAGTATTGAATATTTTAGGACTAAAAAAATATAAGATTTTAAAAAATAATTGTAAAAGCATATATAACCAAAAAAGCATCTGATGATCATCAAACATTTGTACCGTTTATTAACAGAATTTAAATAGCAGTTATTTAAATAGAAAATACCTAAGTAGGCTTCATACTAGATATATAAAGGAGGCAATCTTGAAATTTAAACATTTATTCCAGACTTTAGGAATGCACGGTGGAGGATTTGAAGAAGAGACGTACTTTGGATAAAAATAATGAATTATCTTGGCATATTACAATATTTAAAATGACTTCCTCAGAAATTTATATATAGCTTTGTGTGTTAAAGAAATAGGTATGCTGATTTTTGGAATAATGGTTGCACTTTTGGTTTTTGGTCTTTTTACTTTTTAGAAGAATTTGGAACTTTCTTAATTGGTAATTAACTTACTTCTCAAGATTCCAGACTATTTTTCATAGATTCTGATAATTTCGAGATAGCTGTATAGAAAACTATTTAATTAAAAAAAACCTATTTTAAGATAAAAGGCTGCATAATATTAAAAATGTCATGCAAAATGTTAACAGAAAATATCTCGCTGTTTTATACTCATCTCTTCTTTTTAATTAATCCTAATACAGCAAAATGCGTTTTTAAATTGCTGGAAGATTTTACTAAATAGATTTTTAATGTAGATATGCAGTTTGAGAATTTAATTTCTGAAAGGGATTTTATGCCTGCATGTAAAATTTCTAGAAACGGAGAAGTATTATTATATTACGTTAATATTGGTTTATATAAAATAGTGCTTTATTCTGCACTTTGAAATTTCATAAGCCACAAATAATGAATTTATGTTACAGAACTTTTCTTTAACTCTTCCACCTTCATAGTAACGTATTCATCAAAAGTGAAACATTATGGTCATCATAAAATTCTGAGTTAACCCAGCATTGTAACATAGTAGATAAATATGCTATTTGAAAATTGTAGGGCTATGAAATTTCGCTCTATCCTTCCGCAGTGTTTTCTTCATAGCCCTGGGTTAGCAGTTGTATCAGATCAAATTTGATTCTATTTTGTAGTAACATGACTAACACTTTTTAAAATAATTAAAGAGGATGTTTAATTTCACTTTATTTCATGAATCCTTACTAAAACTCATCGCATTAAAAATTTCAGATCGTTAAATATGCTTGGCACGTCTCTTAAAAGCAAATAATCAAATTATTCCGATACCAAGAGACTCAAGTTTATTTGCATAATTTTGGGGGGGGGGAGGAGAAAATAACATTCAAATTAAAAAAAACTGTACTACATGATAAAAGGTTTAAAAATTATTTTTAGGAATTTTCCTTGAAAATCCGGAATTTTGAAACTATGGAAAAAAAAAGTCTCGAAATTTTGAGATTTCTATTACATGAATTCTTGAGAATATTAATTACTCAGGAAGCACTCATAGGAATGTGACTTAAAATCTTCCTTTCAGTGTTGTAAAAACTTCTGTAATTAAACCCTAGGAATAAATGTCCTGCGATAAAATATTTTTTTGGTCCCAATTCTCGAGCTATCACGGTGTTGTGACAAGAAGTATTATCGTGAAGAAGGGCAAAAGAAAACCAACATTCTTCCTGACATTCTGACCCCATAAAATGTATTTTCCCAACACAGATGTTTCTTTCAGAACTTCTGAGCAAAAAGCAATTGCAACATGCACCAATTTATGTATAACGTCTTTCTAATCTTATAAGAAAATAATTATCATTATTTCGAGCTTTGATTTCGACTAGGGAATTTTTTTGGCCTTTCAAATAGTTTTCACTCAACATTTTGTCATTTTATTTTTTATTCATACAGAAATTCAAAACAATTAACAACCACAATTCCAAAAGTGTTATGTATTTACTGATTGATTTGGGGGTAATTAGAATTAAGCGAGAAGGTAACTGAGAGAATTAAAATAACAAAACATGAAATATTTATAGACTATTCATTCAGTAGAGCATTCAGTACGATAGTTTCGCTTAATTCATAGATTCAGATCTTTGCCATTGTATATGAGCTCTGAAGAAAGGCGATGATTGCAACGATCAACTCCTACGAGCTCTGTGAACCCGCTGGATGCCGAGGGAAAAGGAATAGTCCTTAGGGGAAAATTAGGTTTCTTATGAAGCCAGTTGGCTTATGGGTCACGTAATACAGCCTCATGATGCCCGTTAAGATTTAATTTTCGACATCGGATTACCCTTGGTACCTGATTGTAGATAAATAAAATAAAATGGAAGGCCAGTATTCATGAAAATTGCTCATAGGGGACCTTTGAAAATGTTAATGCTAGCAGTATTAATCAAGAGCATATTCAAGATCTAAGCTCTCCATTTTATGAATGATAGGACTAACTAGCTTTTCTTAGAATTAGTGATAGAAATTTTAGCAAAATTCCTCCAGTTTCAACAAAAGAGTTCAATCAGCTCAGTTTGGAAGAATGATTGTGTCATAGTAATCGAAATCCTAACGTAATAACAATTTTAAATTCAATCAAAAAATACAGTATTTTATTGAACACATTGCAGTTGATTCAAAACTATTGCCATTTCGTGAAGTTACAATACTGATACACGAAAAAGCAGCTGACGAAATAATTAAATAAATGGTCAGCAGACTTAGCTCTCATATTCAAGGGTTGTTTTGTACAGAGGCTGTACGCAGACTTTTTATACGATTTTCATCGTAATTACAAAAATATTTTACCTGACATTTTTGATTTTGATTCATATTGAAATTTATAACCCTAATTCTTCTATATCGTAATTTTCTATCCCGTAATTTCAAAGACAATAAAGCCTTTTTTAGTATCAAAAGAGGTATTTTATCACATTTCTCTCGAACACTTTCCAAAATACAAGGAGGGTCATAGATCGAAGTTTGGACAACTTGTATTTTAAAAGTCCAAAAGCACAAAAATCCGTGGATCAGGGGATTTAATTGGGATATGATCGAAAGACACGGCCTTGATACAGGTTTCTTATTATAATTTTTTCTGAAATTAGCAGTAATTTTGATATGTGGTTGCTTGTTTTTCTCTTGATGCAGTTCTGTTGACTGATGGCGTTGTGGGAAATAAAAAGGTATGTCATACTGAAAATTGGGTACAAAATATGTTCCTGATAATATGTGGAGTTAACCTTAACAGTTTTCTGTAGATTCGTTTCTGTAGACTTTCTTTAGATTCTTTGAACCATGTCTAAGATTTATTTCTTCTCTTTCATGATAATAAATGGATCTCTTTTATTGTGTTCATTTAATTACACCCAAGATTCATCTATCGTAACAGCATGTTTTCATTTTTGTCCTAATAATTTTTTCTCATAGAGAATTCTGCAGCGCGTTTTGCTTCTGGCGATATGTCACGGAGAAAGACGATGCACATTACTTTTTTTTTACCTTTTTAAAATTAAAATCAGTATTAATCACTTTGTTTACAGTTGATACTCCGTTTTCTCTTTGGATATGTATTTTGAAAAATTTTTTTCTTAAAGCCAAACTTTGACGTTTTTTGCTTTCTTATTACAGTACTATCTATCAATGCCTTAGATAGCGAAAAATCATAGTTTTTACAGCATTTTTTAGTAACTAAATTTGAATATTTTTTTAGAAAGAGCGCAGACATAGCGTTCCGTCCATTGCTACTTTCAAAGCACCATTTTTCATTCAAGCAAAATTGTCAAGTTGCAGACGATAATTTACGTTTTCAAAAAATATAGTAGCAGTTAAAAAATTTCCAAACAACCGGTTTTTTTCATAGCAAAGCAAATTCGTCTAAAAGGTTTGCAAACAGCCTCTGTAGAACTTTTAAACTAAGTTGTTCATTATGTTTATTATTTTTAAAATATTTAATATAATAATTATAATAAAATAAGAATATCAAGTTTTTTAGGGGAAGAGGAAATGAAACTTTAACAATATAAAATTATTTTGAGGTTAAGAAGAGACTATATACTGTTCAGGAAAAATGTTTTGGTTGAAATTTTAGTAAGGAAGAATCATCCAATTATCCTTATTTCAGGAACAACGACAAACTCAGGAATTACACATATTTCGCAAGTAAATAAACAGAGTTAAATTAATAAAAAAGTTTATGTCTCTAATTCAGGTGAAAGTGATTAGAGCAGCATACCCTACAGATACAGCAGTAGT
The DNA here is from genome assembly GCA_000611955.2 of Stegodyphus mimosarum. Lineage (NCBI taxonomy): Eukaryota > Metazoa > Arthropoda > Arachnida > Araneae > Eresidae > Stegodyphus > Stegodyphus mimosarum. Next base: position 321,302 of record KK113893.1, read on the forward strand.
TCTATAAGAAAAAGAACTTTCAATGACCCTAGAGACAGCCATCCAAGAAAACACGGCCTTTGAATGAAATAGCTTTGAAAATCATCATAGCTGGTTAGTTGCTAAGAAAAAGAAAACAAGATCATTTTTTTTCTAAGAACTGTTTCTCTTGGGAAATTACTAGAATGGACCATGTCAGTGCAATAATTAAATCTAAGAAATATGGAAGATTATGCAAATAGCTAAATATGCTGATAAATTATTTTCTGAGTAGGAAGGCATATTAGGTAACATCAATGACTTAAAAGCAATAAGTAATAAAAAAGAATAATACATAGTCAGACTAGATGCCCTCAATAAAAACTTCCGGACTCATTCTCACTGGAATTATCATTCTTATTTTTCTTTAACAATTTTTATTCATGCTTTGTGATAAGTGTGTTTTGATATAAAGATTAAGAATGTGACACTGAATTTTTTTCATGGATCTTGTAACTGCACGAAACTCTTTCAGATCTGAAAGGTTCAAAATAATGCTTGAAGTCAAAATAATGTTGCAAGGTTTACAAATTATGAAATAGACAATGAAACAAATTGGAAACTCAAAATTCGAGCTTTCAGGTGCCTATGTTCGAGTGGAAGACTAAGTTATTCAAAATTTATGGCTCTAGGTACCCTATCCCTTCACAATGCAAGAAACGTGCGTCCATTCATGCAGATTCTTGCAGAGTTTACTTCTTTCTTTTCATCTTGTGCTTCGTTATTTACATTGCAATTGAATTTCACTGATTATGAGGTGCATCAATTTAAGAGAAATATAAGCAAAGATGCATGTCTAAATAATCCTTTTAATTTCTTATATTTATGTAAAAATATTTAAAACGAAACACTGTTTCAATAAAGTTTAAAATAATGAGTATGAAAATCCTGTGTAAATGACCAAGCTAAAGAATTATTAAATAATTGTATTTCTGCAAAAAGTAAATAAGATGCCGGTTACATTAATATGGAATCTCCAACAGTTATATTGACTTTAGAACTTCCTGTAGCTTATTGAGCATATAGGGCATCTCCTCAAGATAAAAACAAATAGAAGAATTATTACATGCAGGTATCAGAAAAACTTCAACTAGCCCTTACGCTGATCCTGTAAATTCAGCCTATAAAAGTGATAAAAATGCAAAAACTAGGCTATGTATTGATTATAGGAAACATAATTAAGTTACTGAAACAGATTTCAAACCCATATCTAGAATCCATGAAGTTCTAGACCAATCAACGAATGCATAATTGTTTTCTGGATTAGATCTAGAATCTGGTTAATATCATGTGAAATTAAAAGAAAAATATATTAAAAATAAGCATTTATATTCAGTTTTGATCTTTATGAACTCAACAGGTTACATTTTGGTTGGAAAAATTCCCCAGCTGTTTTTCAAACAGCTCTTAGAAAAATTTGAAGTAAATATCAAATTCAATTTGTTTTAAATTATTTTGACGACATAACAATATTTTATCAAATTTTGAAGAACATTTAGAATATCCTAAAATAGTATTTGATATACGTGAAAAAGAAAATATAAAATTAAAACAGTCAAAGTGCCACTTTGCTGAATAAAAAGCGTCGTCTTGGATATAAAATTCAAGCAGGAAAATATCAAATCAGCATTGCAAATATTGAGGTTATTAAAAATTATAACCCCCTAAAACTGTTAAAGAATTACAGAAGCTTTTAGGAAGTATTACTGTGCATTTTTAACGTATTTTAAATTATGCAAAAATTAGAATCCCTCTAACAAATTTACTTAAAAACGATATTCTATAAATGTACAAGTATTCTATAAATGCACAAGTATCAGACAGTATTTCAGACTTTAAAAGTTGCTTTAACTTCCAGAAGGACACTATTTAGTCCAAAATATCCCTGTCACATAGTTGTAGATGTATTTAAAAAAGCTGTTGATGCAGTTTTAAAACAAGGACACTTATATAGTAATTTACACCTTATAACTTTCCATTTTCGAAAATTAAGATCTTGTGAAAAAATTATGCAGTTTCTGAATTGGAATGATTAGACATTTTGAATGCTATTGATGTAACTTATTACTGTTAGCATGGAAGTCATTTTACTGTACATGTTGATCATGCATATTGATTTTACTGTACATACAGATTTCATAATTTTAAAGGAAATATTTTTTGTATATTTTACATATACTTACAAAATAGTATATTTTATATTATATACATACACATATATTATATATACATATATATATATAATGTAATTTAAAAATTTCTAATTGCTTCAAAAACTAAACAACCGTTTATATTGATATTACATAAATATATTTAGTTAATGAATAATGTATTTTTAGGATATTTTCCTTTGATATCTTTTACTTTTTCCCATACGCATGCTCCATTTATATATATATATTATACAAATGCAGTTTTTATGTATATTTTATATAATTACATTTTATTTGTGTTTGTTTCACAAAAATAGTCCAATTATTATTATTTTACTTTACGGGACATTAAATTAATGCACATCGATTTGTTTTTTTACAATATCATTTCCTTTTCCAAAATCCCCTGTGTGGAGGAGGAATTCAGAATTTTCAGGTGAACTGTTATAATTAAATAATTTGAAATGATTCATCAGCTAATTTTGGATTAACAGAAATGTAGAAAAGGGGAGAAAGACTCAATTAAGTCTATTCTACCTTCTATCGATAACGTTAAATAAATCCGCTTTTGATTTGCATTCCTCTCCCTATATATTTTTTGCTATTTTTATCTTTCCCTTCTCTGATTTCTACTGGTGTGATGACTATTGGTTGATTTTTTACATATTTATGGAAAATTTTGGATTTTATTGGTTTTGATATTAATTTCTTGCATGTGTTTGTGGATTTCTAAATTTCTTACTTTTTGTTTACAATTGATTAATTTTTAGCAGCATATTGCGCGGAAATAATATTAGGATAATTTGTTTTAAAATTAAAGTAAAGGATTGTGATACTGCTATATATGTATTTATTAATAACTTAACGATTTCACACGCATCTAGTCCGTATGTAATCAAAAACCCCATTAATAATAAATTTTAATGTACTGTTAACTTTCATCATTAAGAATTTTCTGCAACCTAGTTGCGTTATTTTGTTCATAAATCTCAAATTAAAACAATTAAATGTTTATATTGCATTAGAAAATTAACTAAAAAGCAGCTCCGGCAATGTATTTGTAGTTTGAAAAATGGTCTTTAGACGTAAAAATGTTGAAAGTCATTTTAGTTAAGGGCAATTCTCAGATGCTTCGTATTCACATAACATAGCATTCGAAATACAAAATATTTCCGAAACAAATTCATTTATGTAGCAAATATGCGTCTTTCTACTCTTGCGCCTTTAAAAAACGATGCATTTGATCTATAATTTATGTTTTAATAATCCATTTTCACAGTACAAAATTGCATTCATTCAAAGAACTAAACTTTTCTATATTTCCTCCTCTACAGAACAGAATGCAAAGCCGTTAGAAGTCTAATAGGCTCCTACATTTTTCAAAAATACGACGGAGAGTCTTCTCTTTGCCACGTTCGTCTACCCGTCTCTTGATAGTTTAAGACTCGACAACAGTTTAGCAGTATTCAAATAAACAACAACAACAGTAGCAACAACAATAACAATAATAATAATAATTATATATCCGGCCTTCCCTAAGCCTAATATAAAATTTTATCATGAATAGGAAATTATGCATAAAAATGTTGATTTCTCAATTATTTTCGAATGTAAATTAATAGAATAATAACGGGTACATATATTTATCGTTAAAAGATGTTTCAAAGTTCTGAATACACTAAATTTACGAAACATCGGAGATGAAACTCTGTTCCTTCTTAAAGCAATAGTTGAATATTAAAAGAAATTGAAAAATTAACTTTTTCTATATGCAAAAATAATTTTGTCGTATGTATCAAATTTTAAAATCACGTTCATTAAAATTCGTTATTAACGAGTTGCCTTTAGAGACCGATAGATGGCAGCACAAGAATAAAGCGTATAAGTTTACAGTTTTGGTCTTCTCCGCCGAAACTTATCAGCTGTCAAAAGTTAATGCTGATGATACCGGTTGGTAATGGAAGATCATGGAAGAGAATTCTGCCCTTATGATGCAAGAAAACTTCTGTTAATGGTAATCAGATGTAGTATTGTGTAAAGTTAAAAATTTTATCGACGTTAATTCTTCTCATTTTGGAACTAATTTCAAAATAAAAAGGAAATACCGTCACTAAGGAAAAAATTAAGACCGTTTCCAATAAAATTGATTTAGTTGTGTTTTTGCTTAAATTATTCTTTAAAAGCCGTGAATGATTACTTCTTATCCCAAAGGGCCCAGTCATATACTGAAACACTTTCCCTCCTTGTTTGTTAAATTTGAATTAGTTGTAAGTAATCCTCAGTTTGTGACGCCTCAAGATGGGAACAAATTACGAGTATATTCTACTTCTGTGATGCCTAATTAAGTGTTTTGTGGTAAACTTATTAAAATATAATCAACTTTATTTAAAAAACTTTACAAGTATTTAAATGTTAGATCTGTGGAAATATTTAAACCTTTATTTTGTGATCTGTTTCTCAACTCCAAAAAACGAAACAAAATCGAAAAACGTAAATAAAAATGTCAGAGGAAAAAGGATCACTTGAAATATTTCTCAAAGCACTAAAAATTAAGGCTTTAGACTTATGTAGCATCAAAGTTCTAGCTGAAAAATTTCTGAAACAGAAATTCTTTTGATCTCGCTTATCTGTTCTAACTTAGCGATGCAAATGTAAACCACTTTATTAAAAATTCTCTAATTCATTTTAATAAATGCAATTATTACACAGCATTTATTTATAGTGCTTTTCTAGAAACAACGCCCATTTCACTCCGTTGGGCTACTGCGTTTGCTTCTACATTAACAAAAAAAAAAATTTTATTTCATTTTTCTGTTATATTTTCTTACTGTCTTCGATATCACCAAAAGCTTCTTCTACAGCGTTATTAAAATCTCCGTAAGGAGCATTATCCATATAATTTCACCAGAGCCAGTCATACAATTATCTTTTCTTCTTTTGCTTACTGCCCCCAACAGTGGCCGAACGGTAAAATCGGTGAATACTGGTAGTTCCAACGGGGTTGAATTCCAGTCGAATGGGCTGGCTGCATTGCACTTTTGTAGTTTTCCACGCGTTTAAACGTGTATAGAGCCAGTTTCCCGTAGAAAGTTGTCCACGAAGGCATTCTTTCCCTTAGGCAGATAGTCCTAGTGTGCTTTGCCTTAATCTCGATAAACTCTTTTCCTTACCTGTCCTCTATTTACATCTGCCTTTTTTGAGACTCCTAAGCTTATACCTGGAATAGGACTACTTGAAATAGTTTTCCTTCTCAAATTTTCATCTGAGATACTTATCTCAAACTGTGAAAATTTTTCCTCGGTTAAACATAAAATGGTTTCGCATGACTGAAACTATATTCGCCAAGGAAAAAAAAAATCGCGTCATTCTAACTTTATAAATGTTTAAATAACTATAAAGTTTTAAATAACTATAAAAAATTAATATATTGCATGACTTAATAAATATTACGCTAAATAGCTACAAAGAAGTATATATTGTATAAGTAGCTTACTTTTGAATTCAGTTTTCATAAAAGTAAAATAAATTTTTTGAACAATTTAAATTTTTAAAGTTCAGTAATTTTTCTAAACAATAATGTTAAAACGAGTTGGAGATTATTACGCTAAAAATTTAGTTTCCGTATTGCAGCTTACGACTTATAAGGAAGGTTTCACTAAATAGTAATTAATTTTTTCCAGGAAGACTCCGAGTAGTAGTAGTGTACTTTAAGATGCCATTAGATTGCGCTAATTGTGGGTAATAAGTATTTTTTCGATCAGCCACTAATTTATAATTCATCGTTTATCAATCTATAAGGTATTTCTCCAGCCTTCTTCGCATGCCTTCGCGGTGTAATGGTCAGCACACTCGACGCATACTCGAGAGTTCTGTGGTTCGATTCCAGGCGAGGGCAATGCTCATTTTTCACATCTCCTGCTTTAAAAAAAATCCTAATGATCTTGCAAATGGCGCCCAAAGTAAAAGGTGGTGGATGATGATTCTTCACCATCACGATTTGGCCATTGGTACCCATAATCCCCAGTCGCCCTTTAAAAAGGGGACTATATAAGGTATTTCTCCCGCTTTCTTCGCATGCCTTTGGAGTGTAGTGGTCAGCACGATCGATGCATAACCGAGAGGTCCGTGGCGTGGTTCGATTCCCGGGGAGGGGCATTTTTCATCTCTCTTGCTTCTAAATAACCTAATGACTCTACAAATCATTTATCAAGCATTAATTTATTTAGCATTTAAATACGTTGTGATCATATTCAAAACACTAATATTTAAAGAAAAGAATACCTGAAAAGAAAACGCCTTAAATAGCAAAGATAAAATAAAAATATAATAATAATAATATATATATTTTATGTTTCAGAAAATTTGCGAATTTTTTTGCTTTATTCTAAAAATTTTCGCAAAGAACTTTCACAACCAGATTATAAACTTTCGTATATCTCACGCTAGCATCTGCATTCAAAATCTAAGCTTTAAAAATTCATTTGTTCCCTAGAATTATTTCATTTTTTTCCCTTTAAGCTATTTTTATTATTTGAGTTAGGAACAGAAAACAAATACATAAATATTTCGGTTTAATTTATATGCTTTCACACAGCAGTAGAAAAGAACATGTCTCATAAATTTCAAAAGAATATTATCAGGGATCTATAATAATAGTCTATGCAGTTTCCGTATAACATGTAACATGTTGAAAATAAAAACTCGAATTTATTACTTAGTTCTGACATTAAAAATATTTTTACTGAAGTCTTCCCAAACATTTTTGTCTGTTATATTGCGCTATCGTGCGCTTATTATCATCAAACCATGGAAAGAACGCCATTATAGAACACAATGTAGATTCCTTCGGATTTTTTTGAAGCAGAGTCACGAAAAATGAGCAATGCCCTTGCTGGAACTAGAAACTCGGACTTCTCGCATATGCGCCGACTGTGCTGACCATTACACCACGAAGGCAAAGTAAAAAAAAGGAAAAATACCTTATATACTCCCCCTTTTAAAGGGCGACTGGGAATTAGGGAACCCAAACGCCAAATCCTGCTGGTGGAGAATCATCGTCCACCACTCTTTTTAGTTCGGGCGCCACTGTGGAGACATTAGGATTTTTTTGAAGCAGGATTCATGAAAAATGAGCAATGCCTTCGTCGGGATTCGAACCTCGGACCTCTCGCATACGTGCCAAGTGTGCTGACAATTACACTACAAATATAACATACGACTTTAATTTGCCTTTCATGCTCTCTGAATTCTCAGAGTAAAAACCAAAGTTTTTAAATTTATCTTTGAAAACTAATCAACGCGTAGTAGCGTAGCAAACGGAGCAGTTTAAAAGCAATAATTTTATTTCATATTTTTACTTTTAGTAATAATATACTTAATTGACATAATTTAAAGTTTAATTTATAACGCATCTAACTGATAATTAAGAAACATTGCAGTCTTATTGCAATTAATAAAGGTTGTTTTTGAAGTTACACATTATATATCTCGTTCGGAACCATTTGTTTAGTTTTATTTTCTTCTTTTAAAAACTTTTAGAAAGCAGCATAACAAAGATATTTGTGCAAATTTTCCAGATCATAATTTATTATAGGTCATAAGATTTTATAGCTCTCGTTTTATCCAAAATAAGCCAAAATTCCGAGAAAGAATGACGACATTGTAAAGTCAAATTAGCAGAGATTCATGTACCAGAGGTTTGGAGTGCTTATCATTAATAACATTTATACATTGTGTTAGTGAGAGATAGAATTTTGTTATCCTTCACAAAGTTATACTCTTTTTTTTAGACGATGATGTATATAAAAATTTAATTGCAGAGTATTTAGTGATTTATTCAGAATAATACGCACATATAATTTTTTAAATTTATCACAAGTGAATTCAAATAAAATTTAAAATGAAAATGAAATTTAAATTTAAGGGAAATTATCTTTAAAAATTACATATTACTCATTCATAAGTTTTCTAAAATTGTTTCTGCACGGAAAGTTACCTTCAAATACGGATTTATGAGGTAACGCCTATTGTAACCGCGAAGAGCCCCCCCCCCTCCAGAACATTAGTAATTTTTTAAAAAAAGAATAAACATGACCTAAGTCTTAAGAAAAATTAACCTTGAAAGTTCAAATAAGACCAGTCTTCCACTTCGTAATTTTCCCCTTGGTTACTTTACTAAAAGTTACTTTATAGCTACCTAAAAAAATTCCTAGTATTTTGAATATACTGAAGGAAATATTAAATGCATTTTCTTCACAACTAGAAAATTTAACATATTACAAATTCGAGAAAGAAATTCGCCCCATTTTTCAGTGGGCGTTCTCAACTGCAGCCAATAGAATTGAAAAGTGGCGATCGATATTTCAGTCTAAAGCGTGCAATGATTTCACAACGTTTTATCCTCATACATGGATGCCACTTCCGTATGAATGTGCTCATATCTATGAGAACTTAACTGACGAGATCAAGAATCGGGAATCACCCAAAATGATTGTGCATTATACTGGCAAAAAGAGCAAAAATTAGAAACAAGATTGCATTTTCTTTAATAATTTAAAGAATTTGCTCTGAGAATCCGCGAGGAGGCGCTGTTGTAGCTCCTTTGTCACTTGCTTGACCATTTAGCCAATAGTGGAGAGATTTGGAATGTATAGATCGATGAAAGTATGCAACAGCTACAATTTTAAGTTACGAGGAGCGGAAATAAATTTATTGTATTTTAGCACTAGTTTTGTTGAAATGCGTAACAAATAACAAGGTGCAAGAAGGATTTTTGAATTCTTTATAAGTTTTATTTATTTATTTTTTTAAATGACTCAGGTTATCGACTTAGTTTAAGAAAATGCATTATGCAGTAAAACTTTAATTCCTTTCGTAAAATAACAATAATAATAAAAAAATCTGAAAACCTTCAGATTTTATATTACCCCCAAACAGGCGTTTTTTTAATGTTTTGTGTGTTACCTTTCTTTATTAAATATTATGTTCTTTGCACTTGAACCATAAAATTAATTTTAACAGCAATATCACAAAATATTTTTAAAAACAGGAAATTTTCAGAATTTCCGATAGACAGTCTCGCGCGTTGGAGATATATTTTTTTTTCGTACAGTGTTGCCATTGCTCGCTTTGAAATCGTTGAGTCTGTTAATCAAAGGAGCGTGTTTTAAACGTTTTGTGTGTTACCTTTATTTATTAAATATCATGCATATGTTTAGAAATTTCAATAAACAGTTCCGCGCGTCGGAGATAAAAAGTTTTTTTTTCTTTTCTTTTCCGTAGAGAGTTGCCATTGCTTGCTTTTAAATCGTTGAGTTCGTTCGTCAAAAATTCGTTCAATCTTTATAAAATATAAAATAGATAATAAAACAAATTCCAAATTCCAAATTTGGGCTGACAGGTTCGCGTATTCGGGTGGAAACGTACGTTATTCAAAATTGTACAGTTCTAGGTACCGTTGTTTTATCACATTTGGAGAAATATATATACATTTATGCAAATTCTGCATTATTAATTTCTTTAAATATAATACAGGGCGCTAACATTTGGTGGGAACAATTTGAAAAGTGAAATAGCCGTTTATAGTGAATCAACGGAAAATTGCAAAACGAAAACAATAGTCCTTCAGGGACAAAGCCCCTTTGGACTAAAAAAGAGAGAAAGAAAAAAGAAAAAAAAATTCGATTTAAAAATTGTTATTCTTGTTCAGTTACCTGTATGCTATAAAGATTAATATGCGTGAATCAAAAATTCAAGTTGAAACAAATTCTTTAGTATGGAATTTATGTATATTCTGAGAAGATCTTTCTTTACTTTGACTCAAGGTGTATTGAACTGAAGTTCAATGAGTTTAAACAAGTTCCAATCAAGTGAAATTTTTTTCAGATTTAAATTTTAATGTAGTCCACTCATCATATTTAAAATATTTTAATCGTTCGACAACATCATGTATATTTTTGTCTTGCATATCATTTGCATACGGTCTCCAAAAATTTTAATTGATAATATATCAAGTAAATTTGATAGTATAAAAATGTATTTTTTTCCGCTTTGAATATTTTAGTTTGGAAAGCCCTTTTCTCGCTGATTTTGTTTGCCTTTAGAGCATATAAAATTATTTAAGTTTCATATATTTAAAATTTTCTTTAATTCAGTAGCGGATACTTGCTTATTCAGCATCTGCCATTCCTAAGGTAACCGTTTTATTGTGGAGGCACCTAATAAGGGGCCACCATTGCTTCCTATGAACGGAGAGACAGGTACAACTCAGGACCGGGATTCGAATCCGGTCCCTTCGGTACCGCAGTATGCTCCCCTAACCATTATACTATCTGGGCGATCTGTTTATAATCTAAAAACCTGTATTATTTTTTTCATTTCTTAATTAGCATCATGGAAACCATAGATCTGTGACCAACCACCGAAGAGACATTTAGTCGGACAAGCCTTTTTGGTGTATTTGGCATAAACATTAACTTTTGAAAATTTCTAATTTTCTTTTCGTTTAAATATAACACACCAGCTGTTAAGAGTTTTCGTAAGTCTTTCGATTATGACTTTTAAGAGCAATGACAAGAGTTTTAAGTAAGATATGCATTGATAAATTGAGACTTAGTTGTAGACTCAGTTTCTAGGTCACCTAATAAATATTTCAAAAAATAATGTTACCTTAATATTTGCATATTTCTGTATCATAACCGCATCTGAATTTCGGTGCTAATCTAAAGTCTGTAAATATTTCTTTCACTTAAAAATTAGGAAACCTGGATCACATCTTCTCTCGAAATTCTCTGATTTTTTAATGCTAGTTTAAAGTAGAATTTTGTAGTTTTGGAATACAAGCTGGCGCTCTTCTGTTAATTCTATTATTTGTCTCCGTATTCACTAGGCTATATTGTTAAAAGAAAAAAAAAACAGTGGGTTGGGGAAATGGTATACATTTTATTTTGCATATACTTAAATATTGCGCGGAAATCATGAATCTACATTTTTTGCTTTCACTTGAACTCATTTTTTTTAATACTAAACCAAAAAATAAATAAATAAATAAATAAAGAGAGACACACAAAGAGACAGATGAATAATTTATGAAATACATATAAAAATGTTATGTAAAATTCATATATCGTATAAATAATATCCTGAGCGTGTCAAATGCTTAATTCTATTTTTCTCGAAATAATGACGTTTACATTCGCTATCATCCCATATTCAGAGCTTTTGTCTAATTTCTCGTAATCACATTCCCTTTAACTTATTTTTGCGCTTGTTATTCCCTGTGCTTTTCATAGAAGGAATTGATAGTGATAACATAATGATTTTGAATTTAACATATGTCTAATCAATATTATAGATGATTATTTAAAGAAGAGAAAAAGCTGGTGATTAGGGAATCTGCTATTAAGTTTTTCTGAATTTAATATGATCAAATTTCACACCGAGTGACGGGTAGTTTATAATTCGGAAGCCTTCAAAAAAAAAAAAAAAAAAACATTTCGGACCTCTTCCCCATCTACGAAACCGATCACGGCGGAGTCACGGTCAGTTTCTTATCGGAAATAGCCGACGGTCAGTGAAGGGAAGAAAAAGTTATACGAGGGTGGAGAGAAAAAGGGGAAAAAATGCAGCAAAAATTTGTCCGAAAAGCGGGCGGAGGCATGCGGCCGAAGGGAACATTAATTTGAACAATGATGGTGGGAATTTGAGATTGTTGGGGCTAAGGGATCCATAGATCATTTCCAGTCCAAGTGGTTTTTCCCCATTTTCCTCCTCCCAGGACCCAAGATAAGCTTTTCCCTTTTCAAATTTCCCTCTCTTTTTTTCCTTCGTATTTTATAGTGTCGGGTCGGGAACGGTCGAGGTTATTATGGCCAATTCCCGGAATGAACATTTTTCAGCCTGGTTTCCTCCGGTTGGTGGCCTTTATGGGTATACCAAGACGCACACAAAGAAAAACAAAATACTGGAGGTACATGTTTTAGGAAATCTCACAGCATTTCCCCCCTTTCTCTAGATTGATAAGAATTTATTAAATTCTTAAAATTCTTTAAGATAAAAACAAGCAATAAATTTGCTTCCTATCTGAAGAGCTGTCTACTCAGAAAAGATCGTATTCATTGAAATGTTATAAATTTAATATCAAAGTAATTTAATAGCACGTATATTTTACAATGTTCGTGAATAGTGGTTTTAATTAACAAATCGGTAGCTAGTTACCGGTACCTAAGCCGGTAGTTCGTGAATAGTGGTTAGAATAAGAAACCCGATATGAGCATAATTTATTTAAGATCTAATTTTAGACTTCATGTCTATCTCATGTTCAAAACATATTCTTGAGTAGACATGGAATACTGAAAACTAATCTAAAAAAATAAATATATCAAACGAGACTTTATCATTTCAATAACTTTGATTTCTAGGAAATACTTATAAAACAGTAAGTAAAGAATAAGTTGCCTCCTTAATGACCACCATTTTGAAAACATAAATAACTCAAATTTTTAAGCTAAAAATGTAAAAATGTATAGCATAACGACATTTCCTTATTATTTGTATTATCAAGGTTTTCTAAAGAAATCAAACACAGAATTTAAACTAAATGCAAGTTTGATTTAAAGATACTCAGTGTTTTAGTCTATTACTGTCCCTTTTTTCTACTCTTTGTCACAAATGTCAAAAGTTTTACTGAAATTTTATATACAATCTTATCATTTCTCTTCCCTCTTTCTAATTGTTTTAGTATAGATCTTGCTATTTTCGATCGACTGAGACGTGTCATAGGTTAATAAGACCATGGCAAAAGTTTCGATAGCAATAATGTATACAGTTTGCAAAATTTAAGTTCTTTTGCCACTTATTATACATGCAGATGTCAATAAGACATTGAACTGAATTTTTAGACAAATAAGCGTTTCAGAGCATGAGTAGTGTAAATCCTTCACTCTTTCTTGAACAGTTTTGAGAATGAGTTGTCTACACATAAAATGTAATAAAATGTGTAACAGTATATATATTACCTGAGAGTCCCATTTACCTAAATATTTAAACTATACATTCACTTCGAAGCCAGAATTTCTCAAACAATAGAGAATTTTATTCCTAGAATTTCAAGACTTAGAGAAGTATCTCTATCACTTCTGTTATCATAAAATTTTACCTTTTTATACCATCTTTTTATAGCAACATGTTCTATTAGCAGAATGTTCATCACGTTAAATTAAATGTACAGTAATTATGTTAATATTGTAACAGTTTAACTATATTATGTCTTGTAACAAAAGGCTATATCTTTAAGAAATTTCATAGAAAATAATATACTGGTAAAAACGTACTGAAATGCATAGTTTTGTGCACTGAGCATATTGGTTAAAATTGTTGTATAGTTTATTAGTAATCATTCTAATTTTATACAAGTCAATGAAAAGCATTTCCTTATTTTCTCATCACTTTCTGCGCCTGACACTGATGTTGTGAACTGAAAGACTGAAAGACGAAGCTGAACTGAAAGAACTGAATAGAACTGAAAGACGAAAAGTACAAGCTGACTAGTTAATATAATGAATCTAAAATAGGTACAATGTATTTAAACACATCAAGCCTATACGATAAGAGTCGAATTAAATATAATAATTTAATCTTTTAGATCGTCTCCTATATCATTGTTGCTAGACTACTAAAAAATCTACCTCACTTGTGACTGTATCGAAGTTCGTCTGATGAAAGCTATCATTTGAAATACCACTTTCTCTAATTACTTCATAGCAAATGGGTCAGTGCTGTAAAGCTTCATTCGTCTAAATTTCAGTCAATATAACTATTGTGCATCAGTTGCACCTCTTTTAATTAGCAAATGGAATAGCTCTCAAGTAAAGTGACTATTGTACATCAATTGCTCTTTTTCTAACTACTTATAGTCTCAAGTAAAGTGACTATTGTGCAAGTTGCTCTTTTTTTAACTAGAGTTATTCTCTCGAGTAAAGACAGTGAATTCAGATATGTAAATATTACAACAAGCTTAGGTAATGTATTTTGTTTAAATCAGGTTTTATGAGTGTGCTCTGAAAGTATGGGAAAATATTTTATTCCTAAACATAAAGTCATTTATGATCGAAAATTTTAAATTTAAGACCTAGTAACCAAGACCATTGAAAGTTTGTTATTTTGTACTTCCACAAGCACATTAAAGCATATTTCAATAACTCACATGAATAACAAAAATGAGAGTCACACAACTTGCGTTCTGAAACCCTCGAAAAGAATCAGACCAGAAGAATGATCTGTATTTTGACTTCTAAAGTTCTCCACGGCAGTATATTTGTTAAGCAAAAATCTGTAGAAGAAGAATTAAGCAGCAGCTGTAGATATAAACCAGAACACACTTCAAACGAACACCTGCTTTATCAGCAGTGCTATTTCGATTGTTAATAAACTGCAGATAATTTCTACTTATTCTTCAGAATTGAATGATCTAATTAAAAGTGATCGAGTGAACCCGTCACCTGTCTCAGTGTGACTTGTGTTTTAGAATCCCGGCTTTAGATTTAAGATTGCGTTTTAGAATCCCGACTTTAGATTAAAATTCATCTGTTTGTACTTTAGTATTGCAGAATTGCAATTATATATTTTAAAAATGACTTAAATTCCGAGAATCTATAAAGGTATAGCTATTTTTCGCAAGCACCAAAGTCACTACATAATAAGTATCATTTATTTATCTGAGATTATTTTTTGAAGCTTCGAAAAGCGTCCATTCTGTTTAAAGAGTCTTCTTTACTTATGCTTCTCGTATTTGTACCATTAGTTATGGGTCGTTAATCAACTACCGAGGAATGTAATGCTAAAGTCTGGCTTGCTTTTACGATTGTTTCTAGAAAAGGATATTTAAATTTTAAAGCAATATTCCAAAACTTTCTAATGGTTTGCAATATTGTCAGAAAATCTTCTCTAGTACAGAAAAAAAGTTCTTACTATTGCTGGAAAGCTTTCTGAAATATTCAAACGCAAGGATCAATTTATGAAAATATAGATGTCATTAAATATGGATTTAATTTTTTTAGCACCTGAATGACGAATATAGGTTGTAGTTGGTAAATCCCAATGAATGAGCTTTCTCTAATAATAAATAATATTATTATAGTGACATGATAAATTTTTGACTGATCTTTGTAAAAAATGTATAAGTGGCAGTAATAATATTTCTAAATGCTAAATTTATATCGCTAATAAACTGTTATTAATTATAGTTTATGGTATAGTACTTTGGCTTCATCAAAATAATTTATAATTTGCTTTATTACTGTATATACCAAAGGATGTCAGATTTAAAGAATAATTTCAACTCGATAAATTTCGCGATATTTTTGTAACAGAAAAATAAAAAAATAACCACATTGTTTTACCCGTGTAAGTAATTCTTGATAATTAGTCCTACATTTCCTGATTCATACGATTTATCACTACTGTAATAAACAAAAAAATGAAGGTTATGAAAAACAATATTTTGAGAATAAACTTTTGTTGTAATTTGATTTTTTTATACCACAATTAAAAATAATATTAAGGTTTTAATATTCCTTTGAACTTCAATTCGGTATCGCATGTGTGTTTTAGAGTCTTATCTGAAGTCCCAGCGTACTATATTGAAATGGAAAAAGTAAAGAATCCTTAAGTCCATTTTGTAATATGGAAACCCTTATGATGTTTAGGTTTTTCCTCCTCATAAAGGGGGTTAAAATCCCACGTTTAACATTTCACAGCCATTATTAACAAAGCTTTAATATTCTTTGAACTTCGATTCAATATCGCATGTGTCTTTTAGAGTCTTATCTGAAGTCCTAGCATACATACTGAAATAGAAAAAGTAAAGAATCCTAAAGCCCATTTACAAAATCTAATATGGAAGCCTTTATGAGTTTAAGTTTTCCTTCCTCAAAAAGGGGGTTAACATCCCACTTTTAAAATTTCACAGCCGTACTCAAATTCATGAAGAAAAAGAAATTTAGTTGCTTTAAAAATATTTTAAAATGGTGGTGAAAGAATTTGGTTTTCATAACTGTATACATACTCAATTCAATTTTCCTCCATACTCTCTTAATGTTTATAGCATTCCTTCTGTTCTCGTAACAGACGCTTTAACCATTTTAACCTTTTTTTATTGGTGTGAAAATAAAGAATGATCTTTGTTTCTGTCAAATCTTGAAGTAGTACATTACATTGTATATTCAGTTCCTGGTTGAGCTAGTTCTTAGTTTTTGAGAGAAAGTGCAATTTCAGCAGAAACCCCAAACAAGTTGTAGTTCGGTATTTTACTTCATTCTTTAACTATTTATCATTAATTTAATAGATTCTTATTTATCTCTTCACATTTTATTTAATTTTAATTTTAATTATTAATCATTTCACTATTGTCCTTCTTTCCTGACTGTCTTTCATAGTACTCCGGTGCTTTTACTTTTAGAATCCCTGGAGCCCTGGACTACTATTCGCCGTATGCTTTTAATAAAATTCACTTACTGAAATCGGTTCCTTGACTCTCTTACTGAAATCTGTTCTTTGACTCTCTTACTGAAATCTGTTCTTTGAGTAATTTTTATTATATTCAGTTATGCTTTGTATATCAGTTTCAGAAGTTTTCTTACAAAGCGCATCCTAACCTCAGTCGCAAAGGTGTCCCCGTTTCTGCTTACAACACAGGAATACAGCGCTGAAAGCCTTTTACATTTCCATAGTTCATGAAAACACATTAAACTATTTTCGTGCAATTAGACGATTTTGTTGCTGGGAAATATTTTGCAAAATATGTAATTTGTGCATGTACCTATACATATAGTTTCCTCTTTTGACACTTGAAAGAAGCTGGTGATGCTTTAACTACGGGACAAAACAAAATTTCTTGTCACGTCAGAAAGAAAGCGCTGTCAACTCATACCTCATATTACCTGATTTACATTTACGATGACGCATGTAAAAGTAAGGGCTTTATAGTTATCGATAAATATATTGCTCATGTTCTATAATATTCAGCGTCAATTTCTTTAAGTCTGTACATTACATATATGAACAACCTAATAATATTATTAGAAATATTTATTTACGAGATATATTTATTTCATCATATATGTAACATATAAATATATTCTATTTCTGTCTTTTGATAAAATTTTCCCACAATAAAATTTAAACATTTTCAAATATTAATGATAGAATCTGAAAAAAAAATGTTTTTGATAAAATAAGCTTTATTTAAATCTCATAAGATAATTAATAAACTGAAAGGGGAAAAGTAATCTACACATAGTTGAAAAAATAAATTAAATAACTACATTTACAAAATTCTTCTATAAATTTACATCACGAATATCAATAGCTTAGTGTGCTCCTGATAAATTTACAATGATAATGTCTCATACTTTTGACACTGCAATTTGCTTAGTGGATTTTTTATTCAGATATCCACGATTTTATGAGTAATACAAAAATTATAGAGGAATTTTGTAAAGATAATTATTTAATCTCTTGTTTGCGTTATACTGTATGGCAAATAATTTTTAACTTTTTTGTTCATTAATTGTTTTATGAGTTTTATATAAAAGCTTGTTTTAGTTTCTTCAATTTTTTATTTTCGCTTATTTAGTCTGAATGCTGTGATATCAATCAAATTACTACACTAAAAATTACTTTTCAATCGCGAATAATCTCTCTTTAATTTCTTACAATTCTGTTTCATCAAATGGTAGAGAAACTGCAACGATTTTTCCAAAAAATCAGGCATTACGTTAAAAATATTGCTTTTGACTGATAATTTTAATGTGATAACGCCATATTTAAACTTCATTAAAAAGATATTTTTTTCACTGTATCCGATGGTGGGAAAGGTAAAATTCTGGAAATTTTATTCGCTCATTAAACTAAGATATTCGTGAAAAATCATTTTAACATTAAATTAAAAGCATTTAAATAAATTATTGAAAACCTGTCTTTGCCATATTGTATTTTTATCGACAATAAGAATGCGTACAAAATCAGAGTATTTTCATCGACAGTGAGAATGTGTTGAGCTTCATAACATATCAGGAAATAGTTTAAAAATCGATGACCAAGTTTTGATCAAAGTAACAAACACACCATGAGCGAATTAAATAAAAGCATATAAAAACGTAGCTAGTTTTAAAATAATTTCTGGAAAGTAGCCTAACTAGCATTTTTTTATCGTTCTTGTTTTAAAAGCGGAAAGTGACCTTTGTTTTGTAACTTTGAAAAATTCAAATCATTATAAAAGATTTATTTTTGAGTGTTAGAATTTTCTAAAATCTCATAATAGATTATAATCTTAGATACCATAGTAAAATAAAGAAATAAACTTTTAAATAAAATGTTGAGAAAACTGCATGTAAACTTAGGATATAGAAAAAATTAAAAAATGACGCAGTAGATTTCACTGCGTGTTTTCTTCAAGGTCAAACTATGACCTTATATCATAATAATATGTTTAATGTTCGGCAATGCTATTCTTTATTTCATATTTTGTAAAACTTAACAAACTTTTTATTAACAAACTCTATGATTTGAAAGGGAGCAGTGGCAAAACTTTTCGAAATAATTTTTCGTATTTTTATCTCTAGTGCGCACGACTGTTGCAACTCGGAAAAATGAGTACTAAAATTAGCGTTTTCAGAGTTTTTTTATTAATATCTTGGCTGATTAAATGGTCGAAACCAAAATGGTCGAAATGGCTTCCAACGACGTTTTGGGATCCGGAATATTATATTTAATATTTCACAATGCTATTTTTATTTCTTACTTTTTTTTACTTACAAAATTTTTATTAACATAATCTATGATTTGAAAGCGGGCAGTAGCAGCACTTTTCGAAATAGCAAATCAGATTTTTATCCCCAGCGTGCGAGATTGCTGCGTAAAAATGAGAGAGAAAATTAGCGTTTTCAGAATTTCTAATTAATATCACGGCTAATTACAGTCGAGAGACAGAAAAATTACAGAAGATGAGAATGGTCGAAATGGCTTCCCACGAATTTTTTGAATCCGGGAGTACCTTTCTCGAAACACAACTCGCGACGTTCCGGAGGAGATATTGCCACAAACAAGCAGACAGACTCTCACAGATTTTAATGGTATAGATAATTTTTTATCATTCTTGTATTAAAAGAAGGCGAACAACTTTGAAAATATGAAAAAGTATAAACTTTGAAAATTTCGAAACTTTAAAACGGATACATTTTTATCTATTGAAATTTTAAAATAAACAAAATCCAGAATTTCGGCGATTTTCGAAAATTTTCTAAAAAGCTAAATTAACTTAAAAATTGCTTATGAATTTCGTTTAAAAGATTTTGCTCCGTCTATCTAGGAATACAAAATCTGGTTCCAAACGCAGGCGAATAGGATGGCTGCATGTTTGGTTTTCGTGGATTTTCCCCATATGTAACATAAATACAAAGCTAGTTTTCTTTAGAAAGTGCGTCACGGAGGCAAATAACCCTTGCCTATTTTGTAATATTCAAATAACGTAACCTAACCTAACCAATGTTGCAAACAGTAAAATTCTGAGATTTTTAATTTGTTAGTTAAATGAAGGTACAAAAATGTGTGCAAAAAATTATTTCAGCATAGAGTTTAAAAAAAAATTAAACCGAATTTTGAAAAACTTGATTCACCACATTGTATTGTCATCCATAAACAGCACATGTATAAATTTTAAACTTGATAACTTATTAGGAAGTAGCTTAAAATTCGATTTCAAACTTTGACCAAAGCGACAAGCACCGTGAGTTAGTTAAATAAAAGCTCTTAAAAATCATAAATCAGGTTTTTTGTCCTATTTTTTATGTTTTTATTTTATTATTTTGTTCTCAACTAACATAAGAAAGACGGCTACTTTATTAAGCTGCTGATTTAAAAACAATATCGAATATTTGCCTTCAGCGTGTTTAATGTTTGAAATTTTTCTTCATAATTTGACAAAAAATATCTGAATTATGCAAATTTATAAGGGATTTAGTCCTAAACTTTCCTCAGCACTTTTTGTTTATATGCTCTTATTTTAACTGAAATTAAATTGTTCGAAGTTACACATCGTGTCCATCAAATTCCTTACTCAAACTTAATTTTCATAACTGTTATCCACAGACATATAAAGGGTGTCCCATAAAACCGTGACTTTTGAGTGCCTAATAACATAAACATTTGTTGACGAAATTAAGTAATAAAATAGCTAGAACAAAAATACCAGACATTTCAAAAGTTGCATTCTTTATGGAACAGAGTCTTTACTTCCACTTACAAAGTTTTTAAATGACGAAAATATTTCTGTTTTGGCATTTGTTAATTGACAGATATCACTTCTGTAAAAATTGCGAAATCTAAGTTTATATACATTTCTGCATTCCCTATATTTATATTTAGGAAAATTTTGTACTCCTTATAAAAAATTAAATATGAAATGTTTAACTCTTGTACGACAATTCGAATTTAATTTTGAAACTTTACGTCATTTTTAGTTTACATTAAGACATCGCTTAATGAACAAATAATAATTCGAGATTGATTTTTCCTCTTAAATGGCATTCAAGGATATTCTTCAGTGTAGTATTAGTATCTAGATTTATAAATTTTCAAAATTTAAAAGTGCATTATAATTATTTACGAGAAGTTTTATTGCTGTAAAATCATAACCTGATAGTCTCAAAAAATTGATTAAGGTACAAATATTTTTCATTTTGAATTAATGCGAGTAATATTACGAGTTGGCTAAGTGCGAATGTCTGTTAGTCTGTTAGTATTTTCTAGTGCATGATTTCTGTAAGATTCTGTGAATAAGACCTGCATTTGAAAAAACTTACATTGAAAAATATTTTTAAACATAATCTGCATAGAGCTGCTTATCACTTTAACTCTTCTTTCTGAGCTTATATTTTATTTTTAGTTGCATACAAATGCAAATATTTCTCTCTCGAATTTATTCTCAGCCCTTGAATGTGATCCCGATATTAACATGAAATACGTGGTCAATGTTTGTTACACAGGAGTTAAACATTCTATGTTTTATTTTTTATAACAAGTATTAAATTTTGTTATATATAAGTACATATACCGCAGCAGCGTATGAAATTTTACACGCCTTATATAGGTTTTACGATATTGTTTTCTTTATATTTAAAATTGCTAAAACATGAATTATTTGCTTCATTAAGAACATTTTGTAAACAGACGTATATGTTTATTATCAAGGTGTTCAAAGATAAAAATCCGTTAAGGATTTTCGTGGACACGATATGAAGTTGAAGACTTTAAATTAAGTGTTAGAATCTTCATGTACTCTACGGGATTTTATTAAAATAATTACTCCCGTGGAATGAGTTACATCATATCAACCAATGATATCTCATTTCGATCACCGAACGAAAAGAATAAAATAATGTAAGTTGTATGAATTCGACTTATAGCAGTTTAAAGAAAGAGAAAAGAAGAACAGTATAATGACCGTTACAGTTGATTCCGGATACAAAATAGTAACAAAAGACTAATCTAACAGTTTCTCACTCATATAATCGACAGGGAGGATATAGGGTACAGCATCCTTACTTCATATCTTCCCGGATAATTTTCATGCCTTTCAATAGCCAAAATGCAGCGGAGGGCAAAAAACAATGCCATTAAGGCCGAAGAAATCTCCGTTTGCGTATAATGGAGCGCACTTCGTTGTAACGGAACTATGTGTGTCCCAGAAATATTTCCAATCGCACACCTCCTTCAATCCTCTCCCTTCCCATCTCACCCCTTCGAAGATTCTCTTTCCCCCCCTTTTTTTTTTGTTCTATTCTCCGAAGTTTTTGGAAGAATCCAGAATCGCGCAATTTGTTGGTGTGCAGTTCTGCAGAAGGAATTTCGACGCCATTTTGTTATTGCTTCTTTATTTTCTCTACTTTCTTTTTAGGTTATCGTAGCTGCTTTGTTTCTTACCGCGCCTTCTATTTTCCGAAGTATTTAGGGTCTAGTATAAAGAAAAAAGCAGAAAAGAATATATAAAGAACCGAGTTGTGTGGTCCTAAGTGCGCCGTCTATAGCCGAGAGATTAGCGGAAGAACTCGCAATTTTGCTGAGAAAAAGAGTCCGGATAAGTTTTAGGGCGGAGTGTTAAGGTGAATCTACTGTTTTATTAAACGGCTATCTTCTGTTATTAAGCCTGATAGGGATTTCGTCGCTTTAGCTTTTATTACTCGCTGTGGTTTTTTTTCACATTTTAGTCTCACGTTCTCTAGCAGTATAAAGATATTTCAAATGTGCCATGAAAAAGACGCAAGATCGATCCATTTCCGGGTTAATTACTCAGCTTCATCTTGACAACTCTTAAATGCTGACTGCTGAGATTTCTATAAATAATTTCTGGTACTTCAAAATTATTGGCAAACATCGAAAGGATTAAAAGTAAGGATGAAAATTTTTTAACAATTTAGATTTAAAATTTACTTTTGTCTCACATTTACAAATTTATATTGTCTTACAGTTTTTTCAGAAATTACAAATCAGACCTAAAATTTACGAAGAAGTGTGTAACGTAAGATTTTTCGCATCAGTTTTTGTATTCGGAAAAGAAGTAGATCTCTTTATCTCTTTATCAAAAATTAATTTCTAATATTCATAGAAAGGGTAGCAATTTTATTGGTATGTAACTTATATAAAGTGAGCATGCTCTGTATACGACCTAAAGATTTAAATGATTCATGTTCTTTGCTTTTGTGCTTGCAATAGTTTTTGCAGTCATGAAGTATAAAAATGGGTGTTGTGTAACCCAGCAATCGCCGCTAGAATGTGTAAATAACTGTTTTATTATTTTAATGTATTTTCTTGGTGTAAAGTAAAGCTAACATAGATCATTACTATAGAACACGCTTATTTTTTAATGGCGACTAGCTACTTTTTATGAGTCGCAGAGATCCCTTAACGAGCAAAATGTGTTAGTTATGATAGCACTCCATTTTTTGATAGTATAATTGATTTTCATATCCGAATGTAAATAGAAATGCCGCATTAAATGAAATAAGAAATAATACTTTTTTACATGTCTTAATCTATTGAAGAATTTGAAATTTTCTCGCTTTCTCTTAATCCCTGAAAATACTCTTTGAAGTCTCCCTTTTTAGAGAATTAAGCGTTTCATTTCTAATTTGACCTACGTATACGTAGCATTGTAAGTATTAAAAATGCTTTTTGAAAAATATCGTACGTAAATCCTACTTAAAACAATTGTTATTTATTTTTCTCACGTTTAATGATGCTATTAGTAAGAAAAACTTTCTGAAATTTCATGGAATTTGCAATGACTTTAATTACACATACTTTGTTTGGAGAATACGTATTCCGTTTTTGTTAAAGAATATCCAACTGAATAAAAGTAGTTTAATGTTTATTTGAATTTTATGAGAGTCAAGAAGAGCGAAATTCTTCAACTTTGGCCGTAAGTAAAAAGTTTCGGAAAATAAGAATGGGTACTGTTTATAACATTTTGGCAAAAATTTCAAGAATGTATCAAACGGAATTGTTAGGATTAATACGCTTATTAAGCATCACAAAAAGTATTTATTAATTTCAAAAACTGGTTTTCATATACTTTAAACAATAAAAGGGATTTTTATTTAAATATGGCTTATATTCTATTAACTATTATTATTAAAATTATGTCATTATCCGTCAAAATTACAGAACGATCTGAAAAGAGAATTCTCGTTAATTAAACATTTTTAAACAATGTCCAATGGAGTAATTACTGAAGTTAATTATCTGCAATTGAAAGTAAAACTGAACGTTTGCCTATAAGATTGGATGAATCTTAGAATTGTTTTGAAGTCGAGAAACATCAAGGACCAGCGATGCTCCGGAAATTCGAACTCCAGACTTCCTGATTAGCCGGACGTGCTTCCATTACGAAGGCCTGAGGAGAAAGATGGAAATTCTTTACATTCTGTTCTACTTAAAGAGTGACTGGGGAGGAGGGAGACATAATAACCTAATACAGATGATGACTATTACAGTTTTCTCTATGTTAGTTCAGGTGCCATTTATAGGTCGTTTTTCAAATTCATTTCGGAAAGGAAACATGAAAAAATGAAATAAGGCCTTCCTGGGATTCGAACTCCGAACCATCCGATTGCTGGTCGGAAGGCTTCCTATTATACCACGAGGACACACGAAAAGAAAGGAGAAAACTTATCATAAGGTCAGCGCGGGACGCATGGAAATTAAGTGATGGGCAATGTGTTGTGCAATGGACGCTTGTTGGAATTCAGTGTTAATATAGTTACTAATAGATATTAATATTTCATTAGTAGGAATTAAAAGTATCATTTAAGTAAAAGGCAAAAGTAGGGGTTAATTTGTAGACACTCAACGGGAGTACAAATACAAATGGAGTCTCCCAATATTTAAATATCATTGAAAGTGTCATATAAAAATTTAGAACTATGTTTTAAGCAGTGAATCAGTTAAAAGACAACCTGGTCAATAGCGGCCAAGAGCAACAACTGCATCCGAAGACCATTTACTGTCATTTTTGGCTTGAAAAACAAGAAAGTTGGCTTTGGACATTGGGGCTTGCACTGAAAATCGAATCAGCCGTTTTACTATGCATGGAGCTGCATAAGGTTAGGCTTTATGAGAGAAAATTGTTTATATCCTACTTAATACTTCTCCAAAAGAAGACGATTAAAGGTGCTATCATTGTCATGTTCAGTAGAACGAACAGCAGTGAGAAGATATACTGTTTTATTTTAATGTGTAGTGTTTCAACATGAAATTTTAAAACATCTAAATCAAATTTTGAAACAATCTCTTCATAATATTGTATTGCCATTCACGAGCAGTTTGTGTTCACAATTTGAACTAGATAGCTTATCAGGAAGTAGTTTAAAAATTGATGAAAACTCTTAACCATACCGACAAAAACCATGAGTGAGCTAAATAAAAGCTTATAAAAATCACAGTGTTTATCAATATAATAAGCAGTGAATGAAGTCTTGCACCAAAAGCGGATGGCCTTCATTATTATGTACTGTTTTCCTTACAAGAGAGCTTAAAAATTCCGTACATGTTGATGTTTACCTTTATACCTATGCAAGAGTTTATTAATTTCGTTTTGGCATTTTGCCTCGATTCACTTTCTGCGTTGATTCACTTTTCAAACTGTTGCCATAAAATATTAAAACCCTGTATTATATTTAAAGAAATTAAATAATGAAGAAAATGTATATATTTTTCTCGCATTGTGATAAAACAACGGTACCTAGAGCCATCAAATTTTTAATAACGTAATCACCCACCGAATATGGGATCTGGAAGCCCTAACTTGGAATTTGTTTCATTATCTATTTCATATTATGCCAGACATTAAAGAATTTTTGATTAACAAACTCAACGATTTCAAAGCGAGGAATGGCAACAGCGTACGAAAAAAATATTCTAATCTCCAGCGCGCTCAACTGTATATAGGAAATTCCAAAGATATGCTCATTTTAAAATAATTTTGAGATATCGCTGTTGAATTGAATTTTATGGTTTAAGGGCGAAGAACACGATGTTTAATAAATAAAAATAACACAAAAACATTTAAAAAAACGCCCCTTTGGGCGTAATGTAAAATCTGAAAGCTTTATTTTTTTTATTGTTTGTTTAAAATTTGTTCTCTGCTTAAATTAATTTGATTTTTAAAGATAAAGTGCCGCCTCTCATATATGACACCTG
Organism: Stegodyphus mimosarum; assembly: GCA_000611955.2. Lineage (NCBI taxonomy): Eukaryota > Metazoa > Arthropoda > Arachnida > Araneae > Eresidae > Stegodyphus > Stegodyphus mimosarum. The sequence continues at coordinate 347,224 of KK113893.1, forward strand.
ACCTGGCCAAACTATTGTCACCCTTACCCCGCCCTGCCGCAGCGCGAAGCAGAACACCTATTTACCTTTCACGCACTCTCGCATAAACTGACTACCACAATGGTGTTCGGTAGAGCACAAAATATTTAATTTACTATAAAATTTAATCTATCAATGATTAAAAAAATGGAAAAGTTCATAGTGATTAACATTTTTCTCAGTATTTTAAATATATTGTTACGTGCGTACGGGTTCGTTATATATTGAATGCACAAGTCGTTAAAAAGTTAACAAAAATTTATTCTTTCCACAAGAAATGAATTAAAATACTGAAATATTTCTTCACAGATCTTCGCACAATATCACAATATCTCAAACGTTTAGCAACAACTCAGTTCAAAACAGATAAAATAGTTCTATCTCACAGCGAAATCGCTACAATCAATACAGCATTAAGTAAACAAAACAGCAGTTCGCTTTTTACAGCTACAAGTATAACAGCAACAACAACAACTAACTGAGATGAGCTGTTTCACCTCGGCTTTTATAAGCTTTTTAATTATCAGTAGAACAATCTCGATTTTTCTAGACTTTTCTGGATGGCAACAGTAATTACGAGATATTTATTTATTAAGCATTAAATGCACGCGCTCTTTTATTTTTATTGTTATTTTTTTTTTGACGTAGCTTTGTCTTCAAAAATCGTCTGCGTTGCTAAGGCAACATTAAGCAAATCTAATTACAATTCTAAATAAATAGCCAAATAAATTTGAAATTCGTAACAATATATTATTTTACGTCTTTTAATAACATGTTTAATTATGTATTCATGTAAATTAAAATTAAAACATAATAGGATGATAGTTTTCATGAACACATAGTTACCTTTTTGCCTTAATTAAGAAAAGGCATTTCTTACTGTATGCTTTACATAACTGGCACATATTTTTTGAAATATCTAGAAGGGAACTTCTTCGAGATGTTTATTACTTTCAGTTCTCGGATTTTGTATCTTTGGAGATAAAAAAATATTGCCACTTGAGGAAAAATTTTGTTGTACGCTTTATTCTCAAGAATCTACTGAAATAAACTAAATTCACAGCTACGCCTTGAATAATTACGTTTTATTTTTACTAAATAAATAAATAAGTGGAGCTAATTTAAGACGAAATAAATCAATTTCTTTTACCCTTTCGTTTTTAGTTTTGAACAACTCACTCTAAACACAGGATTTCAGGATTTTATATTAAATAACTTTAATTTCTTGTGAAATAAGCAATGAATATTTTTAATTCATTGCTGCTATAGGTTGGGGGTACTGCTCCAGAGACTTGAAAACTACCTTTTTTCTAGACTAAAATTACGCTCTTAGAGATGCATAACTGTCAGAAGCGACCACATTCCATATTAACCTTTTTTCTTTCCATTATGCAACCTCTGTTTTAGACCTTCCTGCAACGATGAGTCTTACGCACGAATATATGTATATACACTGCGGAAAAAAAGTGGGACAGTTTTATATCTCCCGTTCTACTGGGCAGATTGACGAAATTCAAATTGCGTTTTTTATGTCTCGAAAGCTCGAATTAAGATGTATATTATATTTATATGTAGCATTGTTCTAACATACGTATTTTGACAAAATATGGGTCTTTTTCTGAAATAACAAACCAGTTGTTTTCCATATTTCGATTCTTCTACTCAAATTATGCCTTAACATTAACGTTTGTAAACTTTGGTGAGAAATTTGAGAAGAAATTCACAAATTTAACTTAGCGAATTTTTTTCAATTTGTGCCAAGAATAATTCACTTGGCGAACTTCTTAATACATGGCAACCTAGTTTACTATCCCTTCCATTGTGCAGAGTTGGAAAAAAAGTCACATCGTTCCTACCTTTTTACATTGTGCAAGAGCGGAAAAAAAGTCACAGCGTTCCTACTTTCAAATAATTTTAGCAAAGTGCCTGAACCACATTAGATGGTATTATCGCTTTCAACAAATATGCCAAACTTCAAAACGCGCAAACATATAAATTCACGTATATCTTCGAAAATTTTGAATAAAAAGCTCTAGTCTTTTGCAGGTATACTGAGAAATACATCTACTTTAAGTTGATGGTAAAAGTTTTATAGGTTATAATTAATTTTTTTCCTCAAAAATTAAAAAAAATTATTAGAACAATGCTATATATAAATCTAATACATATCCTAAGTCGCGCTTTCAAGACATGGAGAACGGAATTTGAATTTCGTCAACTGACACAGTAGAACGGAAGATATAGAACTGTCCTTTTTTTTCTTTTTTTTCACAATGTACTATGACTGCTATATGGTATTTTTTAACACATCATCGTATGTTTGCAGCAAATTTAATAAAATCTGCTCATCAATTCTGGAGGTAACAGACCAAATGCGAAAATTCTCTTAACGTTAAACAGCATTTTTTATCTAAATTTTTGTACTTTTTTTTTTTTTTTGAAAATTTTATTTTAAGTTCCTCAAATAGTCACATTGTAAAGTGAAATTTTCAGGCTGGTATTTTAAAAAATATTTTTGCATTATGTTGAAATGTTTAATGCTGAATTCTTCTCTAATGCTTTAAGGGCGTAGTTTACAGACTTTAAAATGCTAACATAAATTGCGAAATAACTTTGTTTTACATTAAAGTACAAATTTTGTTTTTCAGTCAAGCAACAATGAAACATGAAATGAAAACATTATTTTTTAACAAAATGCAATATAAAAACATATTTTAGGAAAAGAAAACTAACTCTTTTCGCAAAATGTAGCAGTAATGAAGGAAGGAAACAACATAATTCAACTTTGTTTCTTTTTTAAGTATCTTTCCTCAACAACATAATAACTCTGTTCAGAACTATTCCGTTAAGAATATTAAAACTAAATTCCAGAGGTTGAAAGCAACTAAAATAAACAAGTAATAAATGCTATAATCCCAACAGCATTTTTGCTTTTTCTGAGGAAGATTTTAAAAAATATCCAAGACAGAGCATTTGTTTGGAGATAATTTCAATTGCACTTTATCAAGATTGTACTTTATTTAACCGGAATGACAGCAAGCACTTTGCTTTAGTCAAATTATTGACAACTCATTTGAGGTAACAGTATGATAGGGGCAAATGTTGCGAATTCGCTCCTATGTTGTGAACTGCCTTCCTTGCCAGTGAATCTGCTCACTTATTTCTTCGGTTTTACGACATGTGTTTTATCCAGTGGAGGTAGAAATTAAGGTATTTGCCGTATGTCCCTTTGAATATTACTGATGATGTGAGAACTGAGATGATGTAGACGGGGATTAGGATGGTATATACCACTGAGAAGCTATCGCTGTAGAAACAGACGTTAGAGCTGCTGCCTGAAAGATGTTATTCTTGAGTGAAAATTATGCTTTCCATCTATGGAATCCTTTCTATTATTGCACTCAACAAAGCCAATTCCGTTATCTTGGCCGGAACCACCAGCGTAGTACCAAAACTTTGTATTGGAAGTGGTAGACTGTTCTTGCAGATGTATACCTCTATTGAAAATTTCTCTAGCACTTGGGAAAATGTACAGCTTGTTGCTCGGCGATTCATACGCATGAGGGTGGAACCACGTATTGTGGAACTGCCTTTGATTTCGTAATTGCAGAGCAGACTGTAGTAGAGCTGCTATTTCTGACTAATGTGGAGTGTTGTAAGTCCTGCTAGGATATTTGCTGCAGCTGTGGAAATTGTTCTGTAGGCAAGTGTAATCTTGATGACAAACGATTTTGGGATGCTTAGAAGATGCTTCACTTTTTTACTTTGCATTGGTTTTGACCAGAAAGCCGCTGCATTGGTTATGATTTTTTTCAGCAATTATTCTATACAGGATTTTCTATAATTGTGGATTCAGTCCCCATTCGCCCCTTGAAATTGCCGAAAATTAGTATGCAATTCTTAACGTCCGATTCTTAAGGTCTATTATGTGTAAAATCAAAGTGAGACCTGGATCCCATGTCAGTCCGAGGTACTTGAGTGTACTAGTGATTTTAATTCTACATCTCTTCATTTCTAATCTGGGCTTACGTGTGTGTTTATTGCCATTTTTAGGTATTATGAGTGCCGTGTATTTTGCTTCTGATATGCGAAGCTTAATTTGGTTGTAGCGATCTTAGAAGAGCTCACTTGTATCATTGCAGTGTCATTTAACTTCGTCTCTTGTCCTCCCTCTTATTATGAAAGCTGTATCACCAATATAACAATAACTGAGGTGGGATTAAACCATTCTGCATTAACGCTATAAGATAGGACAAGCACATGAACCTTGTAGGCAACCTCTATTCTGTATTCTGCTGATAAGGCCAATATCATGCAATATCAGGTGCTGTCTATTGCTCAGGTAATTTTCGAAAATGAAATAAATGCTGTAGGGGAATTTTGTGTTTCATAAGACATGCAGAATCATAGGGCATAAGAGGTTGTCAAATGCTCTTCGGAGGGCAAGGCTTAGAAGTACTGTTGGTTTTCGTTCAGCTTGTTGGTCAAAATGCTGTCGCTTAGGTCCATGAAGGAATGGATTGCTGATTTTCGGTTTCGAAGGCCGTACTGTCTGCCACTCAAATACTGAGGCTTGCGTAGATTGCGAGATATATTAACTATTAATTGTTTTGTACACTTTTCCTAGCGCAGATAAAAGGCAGATGGGGTGGTAGGTGTCGGGACTTTGTGGATCCCGACTTCTACTGTCTCATCTACTGATTATATGTAATTAGATTTAGGCATGTTGCATATATTATGCCCAGCGAAATGTTATTAAATATAAATTTGCATATAAATGTTATTATTGTGTTGTCATTCTGCTATGTTATTATACATGTAGTTATAATATATAGTTATTATTTATGCAGTTATTGTTACGTAATTATTTTGATATGTTACTATATATGTGATATATTCTGCTATGTTGTTATATATGTAGTTAGATTATAAGGTTTCTCCTTAAATCTCTTAATCTTCTTACTGAGCATAAACTGTGAAACCCTATGTGGAGGACAGTGAGCAAATCTAGGCTATGCCCTTTAGTGTTAAAGAACTACAAAGTCAGAAGGACGGTTTAAAATGACCCTTTAATTCAAATAATTACAACTCTCCAACTTGAGAGTAAGCCACTACTTGGGCTGAACTAAAATAATATGAAATAAAGTGTGTTTACAGATCAAATACCTAACTTAACTTTAAGTAGGACGGCGAGGGAAGCCTAACTCTTAGTGAAATGCAATAAATGCGAATTTCGCCAACAAGCACTAGTAATTGCAATTTGCCTATGCAGGCGAACTTTCAGTAGACAGAGGAAATCTTTGCGCGCACAGCCTTACGGCGATAAATCCAAGACTCTGATTTTTCCCCTCGTTAACTCCTGCCTTTTAAGTTGACTGCTAACAGATATATGCGATTTGCATAAATATCTCGCTCGCGCTAAATTCGGGCAGCAACTGAAACTTTGAGATATCGATAGGAAAGTTCAAACTAAAAATAATTTGGTTAATTAAAATAATGAATGCTACAAGATTTCGTTATTTGTCGAAAAGCATTTTTTTTTTAATTTGACATTGCCGAAACAGGAATATTTTCATCACTTAAAACACTTCTGTAACTGTACTGCGATGAACAACTGCGATAATAAAGGCCGTGTAAGGGGTATATAATAATAGTAATAATAATAATAATAATGTATTTTCTAGTAGATTATTGAATATATTATCTCTTTTAAAAATAAAGTAGCTAAATTAGAATTCTAATGAAATGAATTTATTCATTAGCATATTTAAAACTGAATTAATAAATGGAATTAAAAGCGAAAATGCAACCAACAAACGCTACGGATCGGAAATTACGCTCAGAAATCGCGAGAAAAATCCCTTTTGCATCAAATTTAAATCCATTTTACAATCCATTCCGGAAAAAAGAGCCCTTTATCCTGTCCGTACAGATGTCATGACGTCAAGCAAAAAATTGTCCAAATAGATTCGGGAACGAACAAAATGGATATTTCCGTTGAAATACGATGCCTGAAATTTTTCGCGATTAGAGTACTGCCTTATTTTCTACAAAGAAGCAAAAATCGAGTGTTTTTAACTTTTTTGTAAACTCATGAGCAATTTTTTAGATAGAATAAATTAAGTGATACAGTTCAACGCGCCCTATGCAGAGAAACTATTATTAGAAAAACAATTGTTTAAAAATAAGCTATTAACTTTCGTAGGCTTTTGTATAAAAATTAAATTTGTTCCTTCACACAATTAACTTGAGGGTCAACATAGTGAGATCAAATTTAATTTTAAACAATTGAATTAATTAATTATATGGGAAACGGATTTCGAATTCTCAGATCTCGCGAATCTTCAGAAAGATTTTGAATTCTGAATATCGAATTAGTGCTTTATTCAATCATTCGAATCTTTTGAATCCTAGCCTAAGGAATCGCTAAATATTTTAGAATATTTGGCGATGGAATGACTAGTTTTACTAATGCCTATTCTAGAAGAATTTGCTAAAAAGAGAGCATGATTCCAGTTTCAGTGGTTTGCAATGGTATCTGAAACATCAGAACCCCCTAAGTACTGCACTATTTCCATGTGTCATCTAGCAAAATTTGACAGAATTTCGAAGTAATCAGTATGCTGCACACGATTGAAATTTATCGAAATTACATCTCGAATCATCACGATAATTCTGGACGTAAATAATCTATTGCTGATAAGTCAGCAGTTTATGCAGGGATATTTTCGTATTAATGCTTCTCGAGCACATATTCCAGCTGTTTGCCAGTAGATATTCAGTTATGGCTGTTGAATTTTGAAGTGTTTTTCAAATACAAGGTAAATTTAAACTAATTGTACAAAAAGAGAGCATACCCATGACTACTACATTGAATTTATTTCACAAATACAGGTAGAACAGGAACGTTAAACTCTACAAATTTCTGTGGATATGCACAGATGTTCGATGTGGATAACTTACGTGATACGGCCAGACGGCTGCATGATAGTTTAGTTCCTGAATTCTTGCCCAACAGGTGTACGGATCCGCCTTGTTCTAACTGTTAACTATTGTAACCATAAAGGCGGTTAGATAATTAACCACCTCATCTTAAACTTCTACGTAAAATAATTCAGAAGAAAGCTCAAAATAAATATTTTCTCATTTAATCGTCAGTCTAACAATTACATAGTCTGTATACAGAATGGAATAAAGAACTGGAATGGAGTCTGAAATGAAGTCGGTAGGCATATGAGGGGATTGTGACTTTAGAAAATGGAACAGCAGACATAACTCCAAGTTTACGGCTCTAAGCTCCAACAAAATTTTGCATTACCTTGCATGAAATTTGTAGTGCAGGCGGTGGATCGTAGTGCAACTTTCCATAGGTCTACTAAGTTTTCATGAAGAACATGTTAGACGTCCCTGGTATTTGAAGATTAGGATGACCAGACATATCATCTAATTAAAGAAGCGAGCTGGGAGAGGGCAACCGGTGCAGCGGCAGAACTAACGAGTGAAAAAATTTAGAAATATTGGGCAGTGAAAAGTCAGGCACCCTCTTTAACCTAGTATGATATTTGTGTCTAGCTAGAAAGAAAGAAGTTCATCAAAGAATATACGAGAAAATATCGAAAATATCGATTTAAACCGATTTTATCAACATTAGTATGTCGTATTTTAACGGAAACTTTGCAGAAGACAAAAATTTGTGTTCATTTGATCCTTTATTGTTTAATGTATAATTATTGATAGGAAGATTTGATGATGAAGGTGAAGGATTTCTGTTTCGAACAGCAACGACTGATAAAATGTGAATAAAAAATTTTGGCCAGAATTGAAAATGTTCTCAATCCAGCTGTTCTTCCCGCGAACTCAAATATTTCAGCATACTCAGCCATTTGGTTAAATAAGTTATGATCTCTACCTATGGTTACCGAGGAAGGGAAGATAGAATTAGTGGCCGCGAAAACTGTGGAGGAATTACGTAAAAATGACCTGGCCTGCTGAGGGATGGGTATCCATTCCCAATAGATACGTTTGGTTCTGCCAACTGTAATAAAAAGGAAGATGTACAACTAGATGTTATAGCAGTTCATATACAAAATTTTAAAGTTGTATGGCTAATCGGTTTTGAGTCACAGAAGATCTATGTATACATACTACACACAGACATCACGAAAACAAAAATGTCGTTTGAATCCACTTTAAATCCATTTTGAAGAAAAGATTCCTTTATTCTCTCCGTACGTACAGAAGTCGTCCAAATGGATTCGGGAGCAATCTAAATGGATGTTTCGGTTGAAATATGATCCCCAAAAATTTTCGTGATTACAATACTTCCTTTATTTAAGTAAAAGGAAGGAAGTAAAAATATTATGCTATATAACTAGAACCTGGTTACAGAAGTATGGCATCATTTGGAATGTTATGGAAGTATGGCGTAATGTGACCGAAGGAAATGGACCGCATGGAAGTAATCAATGAATTTGTAAATTAATTTTGAAAAATAGTAAAGCACGATGCAAAGTACTGCAATAAAATGTGCAAAATACATTATTTTTTCCCATTATCTATTACAAGCTACAGAAGTCGAATCATATCTACAAATCAAAACTGACTCCCTAAAAAATGCCACTATATTTAAATCTGGTCAGCCTGTTTTGATAACACTAGATACGGTAGAATGTGTATACATTCATCATAGAGTATATTTCTACGATTTCTTAATCTCACGCAAAGAAAAAAGAAGCTATGAGGTGTCAGTACTTTTAAGATAAAAGGAATAATTAAAATCGCAACCTATCAGCATAAAAAATTATTCCAACAGGTTTATTGAAACATTTAATAATGAATCGGAGAGAAGGAAATTAGAGAACAGAATCGTTAAGTAACAGGGACTTGTATAAGATCAGCGCGTAGAGATCCATCTCATGAAAGAAGAATTACGTGCTCAAGGTCATGAAAAACAGGGTGGATGAGACTGAGAATATTACTGTGGTCATATTAAATGCTTGATAGGACGAACATGTGACATCCGTGAGAGATTCACATCCACACCTCCGTGATGTTGTATCATAATTATAAATATAATATGACGAAAATGCAACTTTGGGACGTAAGTGTCACGTCGCACAACTATGTGTGGTATGTAGGCAACAACAGACAGATTAAATTTCAAAGATAAATATCTTACATTTTGCCGAATGGCAACAGGCTTGAGTGAAAAGTGAAACTTGAAATAGCTATTAAATGAAACTTTTTTAAACAAGCTACTGAATCTTGCAAAGAAGATCCATAAAATGTCACTAGATTAATGACGGGATAATAGTTATTAATATTTTCGTTTTCTTTTTAATAAATAATTTTATTTTGTAGAATTAAAAATGGTTTAAATTTTTGAACCCGAGCTTGAGAACTATGAAAGAAAGTATTTTTAATTTGCAAGCGTTATCCCATTAGTTAAAGTACAAAGTTTCTAATTTGCTGCTATAATATTTTTTCAAAAAAATTTATAAATTCCGAAAGTTCGTAATTAATTCAAGAAAGTTCAACTTACTTAAGCTGATGAAATTTTTCAAATCTTCTTTTATGTGACAGAATGAAAGTTGCATTCATTTCTAATTTCTTCCAATTATTGCTGATAGACACAGAAAACCTGCAAAAAGCACGCGCAAAATGTCATTTATTGCCGAAATAAACAAGAGGTTTACTCGTGAATGAGTTCTTGGAAGCAATAAAGAAAAAACGCTTTTCCCCATCGCTATTCCAAACACGTGATAAAAATAGCAAATGATAGCACGACCCCCCCTTCTTCGCTTTCAACAAAAGAACGTCATTCACTCTGTCGGGTGAGAAAACTAGTTATTTTCATGAATTAAAACTGATATTGAAATAATTAAAAAAATGAAAAAAGGTTAACTTTGCAAAAATTTTATTCAGTTTAATTAATTATTTTTTTATTTATTAATTTTACGTAAGGACGAATAAATATAACGGCATTTCAATGTTTTTTTTTCCAGTTAATGATCTCCCAAATTTCAATAGTTAAAATGATTCACATTTATACCTTGAACAATTAAGTATTTTTTATTAAGTTAATGTTTAAGTCTCCCAGTGGATCCGCAACTGTATCATACAAATTTTTTATTTGCTAACTTTCCTGTTTCATGAATCGTTCTTTGATTATCTGAAAATTTACTTCTGAAATATCTGAAAATGCTTTGCGGATAATTTGAAAATAAATTTGCTTAGCGATAATAGTAAATTATTACTGCTAAGTAAAGAAAGAAAACGTAATGCGGCTTGTATTTGTTTTCAGAAATATCAGTTATAAAATATTATGAGAATGAATTAATTTTTCTTTCATTTGTACTGCTGATAGTCGATTTTAAAACCTGCTTTTTTAAAGAAAAGTTATTCAAAATGCTCTTAGGAAAAAAAAACTGTTCAAAGCGTTCTGGAAATGAACTCACATAAGTATTCGGATGCTTTGAATAGATAATTCATATTCAATAAAAATATCAAAATAACAAGACATTCAATATTTCGTTGGATATACTTTAACTACGCTTACGCTTTTCAGTCATTTAGTATGGATTCAACTAATGTTTTCTAATGTTCCATTTTTTTCCCACTGCTACGTAAGAATTGTTTTTCGTAGAGCTTTTGAAGAAGTATCATCATGTTTCCTTATTCTTCTGGCCGATCCTCTCCAAACACGCTGCATAGAATTTTAAGTCTAAAGACTAAGAAGTTTTCATAAGTTCAGGACAGTTGTATATTAGCCACAAGCAAACATTCAGGTCTGTATGTTGCGGATCATTATTCTGAAATCTTTCTTCCCACTTTTCGTCAAATAAAGTTTATCAATTAAAAGTGTTATGGGAGCCTTAAAATGTATTTGCAATAAACATGCAGATTCTTCAGAAGTATTTTTTTTTCTCTCCAGAAGGAATACCTGTGTCTGATTGCCTTCGAAATTGACGGAAATTTATTCAAAATCTACGCCAAAACGAAGGTTTTTTTAAAATTTATGAGGTATTTCTCCTGCCTTCTTAGCATGCCTTTGTGGTGTAGCGGTCAGCATACTCGGCGCGTATTCGAGAGGTCAGTGGTTCGAGTCCCGGCGAGGGCATTGCTAATTTTAAACATTTCTCTTGCTTCAAAATACCTAATGTGTCTACAAGTGGCGCCCGAACAAAAAGGGTGATGGACGATGATTCTCCACCACAAGGATTTGGCGATTGGGTTCCCTAATCCACAGTCGTCTTTTAAAGGGGGAAGTCTATGAGCTACTTCTCCTGCCTTCTTAACATGCCTTCGTGTTGTAGTGGCCAGCAAACTCGGCGAATTAAAAAAGGTAAACTCGGTGTATTCGAGAGGTCCGTAGTTCGAGCCCCAGCGAGGGTATTGCCCATTTTACATGTCTCTCAGCATCAAAAAAATCCTAATGTCTCTACGAGATTAAATTTTTCATTGGCGTGTTTCTCTCCCTATTTGATGTTTCGAAAGATATATTTGAAACTATTTGTTATTGTAAAACAAATAGTTTATACGGAAATTCTCAGTTTGCATTATTTACTTAAATTATAACATTTGATAATGTTAATTGGTATATCTAATCTCTAAATGATCTGCGCATTAAGAACACTTAAAAATGTGAAACGCTACTTTGAAAGTTTTTGATTTGCTTCGGTTCATTTTATTAAAACTACACGAGCGCTGTGTGCGCTATATGTGTAATGAATGGGATACCTTCGTGGAGGATTTTCTAAGGGAGAATTTGCTCGCATTCACGTTACGCATGAGGAAAATAACTAAAATTCCAGTTTAAAAGATAAATGTGTCTAACATTTTACATGCATATATTCATGAGTGAGATTTATTTTACAGTGAGTTTTAGCCATTGAAAACAACAGCTACATTAAGTTAAGAATTAAAATAATGTTCTTGTATGATTTACTCTAGATAACTCTTTATTTCAAAGTAATCATACGAAAATGCACCAAATTTTCCAATCAAGCCTTTTATTTCGAAAACTGAGAGATGTGTGTGCCATTATCTCGACTGTATGCAGTTAATTCAAAATATTCACTACTTTTTTACTTCTTTCAACCAACAAGTGAAATAAAAACAAAAATTGCTTTTATAAATGTAAAACACGAGAAATGAAGCAGGTTTAGAGTAAAACGAATTACAGACGACTTGGTGAAGTGACCGACACTGAGCATTTATTAGTAATTTTAATAATATATTATTTACCTCTTGCATTCGACTTTCAACAGGAGTTAGATACTTAAAACCTCATAATAAATTCATGTAAAAATTTGATAACTTGAATCAAAAGCGGATAAACAGTTAAACTGTAATATTTCATTAGTTCCTAACTACTACGAACTATGTCATTAGTTCGTACGTTATTGATGTGATTTTCATCTTAGAAATGCTTAGGAAGCATATGCTCACGAGCTCTAAAAAGACTGTAGAAGAATTATCTTCAAGATTTATGATGCAAAGAAGGGTGTACAAGACCCTTTTATTCAAACACAAAGATCTTCACAGGCGGCCACACTTTAGCTTACATAAGCCAACACTTCTGGCTTAACTTGTAAGCCATACTTAAGTAATATTGAACTAAAATCAAATGTAGTTAGATTAGCCTAGAGGCTTACAAAATAAAGTAACGCGCAGGAGAGCTCTAGTTTGTAGAAAACCAGCGAGATAAGCCTAGTGGATAGAAGCACTCAACGCTGCAGTAATAAATCGCTATTTAGTCACCGTAACAACGTGGAACAAGCTCTAAAATCAACTTGCGAAACTTGTTTAAATATCACTTCTTTCTCCCTCAATCTGAATGAACTCCCGGCATCTCATTTACATTCTGGAATGAAAAGCGCGGCTGAAAAAGAGAGAGAGACAAAAACGTTGTTTAATTCAAAACTAACTACTAGTCAAAAATAAATACACAAATCCTCACGCAGGAACTTTAATTAAGATAGAAAAAATTATAAAGTCTGAAAACGGAGTAAGATGTCTGTTTTCCCTTCCTAGTGATCTGTCATCTTAATTAGTGACTCAAATGTCCTTAATATGAATACATAATACCAGTTTCACTTAAAAATTTTATAGTGAGAACACTTTATTAAAGCCCATGCATTTTATCATGATGCGTGTTTTGCTCCAACAAGTAAAATGTTAGAGTAACAATCTTAGTTTTAAATATTAGTAATGATTTCTTGCAGTTTATTATAGTGCTCATTCATCAGTACTTAAACTTATAAGGTATATCTCCCACATTCTTAGCGTGCCTTCGTGGTGTAGTGGTCAGCACACTGAGCCGGTGTTTCAGAGGTCCGTGGTTCGATTCCCGGAGAAGGCGTTGTATATTTTTCGTGTCTCCTGCTACTAAATAGCCTAATGTCTCTACAAGCTCTTATTACAGAAACTTGAGATAAAATGCAGCGTGAGGGTGTTAATATGTTAACAACTTAAAGAACTTTATTAAAGATAGTCGTTTGTCTCTTTTGGTATCCCAAGTAACTTAAAATATTTTAAGTACTCATCGTGATAAAATTAAAAAAAAAACACTGTAATAACATTTAGCGTTGAAATGTATGGATTAATGTTGAATTTACTGTACGAGTTGCCGTTGCTTGCTTTGAAATTGTTGAGATTGTCAATCAAAAATTCGTTAAAGTTTTACAAAATATCAAACAGATAATAAAACAAATTCCAAATTTGGGCTTCCAGATGCCCATATTTGAGTGACGGACTACGTTATTCAAAATTTAATGTCTCTAGGTAGTGTTGTTTTTTCAGAAAGCGAGAAACATACATTCATACAGATTCTTTATTATTTAGTTTCTCTAAATATAACGCAGGACTCGTATATTTGGTGGCAACGATTTGAAAAGTGCTTCAGACTTTCATAGTATTATTTTTTAAAATATACTATAAAAGTCAGGTAGACTAAAAATTTTTATCGTGAATTTTTTTTATATTATTAAGTTATACTAAATTTTTTTATAGTAAACGCAAAATGCCAAAACAAAACTAATTGGCCTTTTGGGTAAATTGCCCGTTTGGGCTAATGATTGTCCAAATTTCAAATGATATTAGTAGATTTAAAGTTTTCAGATCTTTATATTAAAAAAGTACTAACGCAATTCAAATCTAGATGTAAATTCTCAATCCAGAATAAAGCTAAAAACCGAAGTTTGTTATTTCAGATTTATTGCGTATGCAATAGTTTAACTAATAAATATTCTACTTCATTTAAGATTTTAAAAGCAATATGTTTGAAAATAAGATATCTGTATAAAAGAAAACTTTTACGTTTTGTAGTTATGAAATGTATTTATGAAATGCTGATGAGCTGAAAGTTGCTGGCCATTTACCCTACGGCACTCCCACGGTCAGTCAGAGAAAAGCTATTCTTTTGCAACGTTCTTGACAAGAAGGCGTTGTATATTTTTCGTGTCTCCTGCTACTAAATAGCCTAATGTCTCTACAAGCTCTTATTACAGAAACTTGAGATAAAATGCAGCGTGAGGGTGTTAATATGTTAACAACTTAAAGAACTTTATTAAAGATAGTCGTTTGTCTCTTTTGGTATCCCAAGTAACTTAAAATATTTTAAGTACTCATCGTGATAAAATTAAAAAAAAAACACTGTAATAACATTTAGCGTTGAAATGTATGGATTAATGTTGAATTTACTGTACGAATTTTGTTCGGGATCTCTTCCGCCTATCTTTGGAAACAAGTAAAACGAAGGATACATATTTCCAATATTTCCTTTAAAACTTTTCAAGTGGTAATTTTGTATATTTAGAGTTTTTAATATCTCCAATAGCTTTTTGAACAAATAATTATCACATAAAAGAAAGAATTATCCAATTATACGTTAACTGGATAAAGACTGAAAGTGAATGAATCATCTAGTTATACGTATTTTATTAAAGATTTTATAAAACTTTGCAAATTAATTTCTATAATTTATTTATTACGCTTTACTGAAAACAAGTGATTTATGAATATTCTATTGAATAGGAAAGCGTCGCTTAAGCATTCTGCACGCGATGGAAGTCAATGGTCTGTAAACTTTGTTTCCAGTTTTCTTCCTGAAATACATTGCATACCTACCATTGAATATGAGAGAGCTGGGACATTTTCTTTGTGGAATTTATTGCTAGTAGAAAATAGCTACGGATTCATTGCTCTAAACGTGATTTACAGTGTGATCATTTCCTATGTTTAACTAATCTAACAGATGTTATGATACCATTAATTCTGACTTAGTGTAATGTTCTATATGAAACCACATTTCAGTCCAACTTAAGTTTTAACTTAAGTTTTGGTATGAATAGGTTCAGTTGATAGTTACACACTCAGTTCATTAGTCATAAACTGTAGATTGCATATATGGTGTCTCGTGGCACTTTTCCTATCATTTATATTTTGCAATATCAACGTATCGTAACTTTCTGAACACAACATTTGGTTTCATCTCTCAATTAAAAAAATGGGAGAAACTTTTCCACTTTCGGATTTCTTATGTTCATATTTAGTCGGCAAGAATTATGCATTTTTATCTACTTTCCTTTTATTTTTTCTTGTTCATAGCATGAATGGTGATTAAAGCTCCTAATAAATGCAGTGCCTAATTTTATTATTCTAAGAATTTCATTTTTATGAATTTAATTTTTTAAATGTCATTTTATTGCTAATTCTTTGTCTCAAAAGCTTCCATCTGTGTTTTCATTATATCCATACAAGGGAAAATAAAGCAATAACCTCACTTATTCATACCAAAACTGTTCCGAGAAAAGAGTAAATAAAACTTCAGGCAGATTTTGATTTGCATACAAAGATCTATATTGATTAGATTTTAAAGTAGGTATGAACTTTCTGAGACTGTATTAAATTTAATTATCATATAATTTGGAATTCGTGGAAAAAATGTGTAAATATAATATTACTGTTTTCGTTCAAATTCAAGTTATATTAGATATATTTCCATTTTTCAAGGTCTTATTTTTAAAATTTATAATTTAAGACGGAACTTACATGTGTGTTAGCGTATATAATGTAGAGAAACATAATTTGGCCCTATTTTTATGCTTATCGATGTTAATAAGTACATTTAAATCTTTCAAACAATTATTTCTAAACAATATTAAATTTCGTTTGAGCAGCAAGATGTTTTGAGCTGAAACTGAAAACGTTTCTTCAACCATCAAACTAGTTTTGAAAAGGTACCATTTGAACAAAGATTTTCTCGTAGTTGAGCCTTGCAGTTAGTTATGCATGACAGTTACTCGTTGAGAACACAGTGTGAAATCATAGATTTGGCAAAAATAAGAAGGTACTTCAAGTCAACTTCTCAAGAGTAGCAGTTCTTTGAACAGATTTAAGTACACGCTCATTTGAGTCTTGGAACAACGAAATACAATTAAACTCAGGTAACAAAAACCAATTAACATCTAAATGAGAGGGGATCCTTTGTCTTTTAAAAGTGGTTTTGATTTTTTTTTCCGTTTCCATCTCACAATAATTTCGTTACTGCAAAAGAATATCAACTCGCTTCTTAAGGTGAAAAAAAGTTGGGGATATGAAAAGATTGGAGGAAGACAAAAAGCAGATTCCCTTTTCTAAAAATGTTACCTCCCATCCACGTTCTACGTTTTTTACTATTTAAGCGTCGCGCTACTGTCTTTACCTACTTTACATCGTTGTTCAGAACCGCATCCGATTTCTGTTGCGGTGGCAAAATATCCTTCTTCCGGAATACGATAGCTTCCCCCCACCTAGACATTTCTTGCTTCTTTTTCTTCTGCGTCTCTTTGACTTACCGCCGACAGAAATTCTCCAAGAGTCTGTCGTGGTTAATAACGGACTTTTTCTCTGCTTTGACTAAAGGAATCGGCTCCGAGGTTGCAAAAAGGGCAGAAAGCGAAGCTAAATATACTAATATCCAAGCATGTTCCGAAAGCTTTGTCGGGAAACTCCCTTTACACCCACCCCATACTCTTCACCCAAAAGGAGCTTTCTCTACATATCACTGATATCTTGAATATTTCGGAAGCGCTGTTGTTTCTTTGTATCTAAAGATGGGCTTGAGTAATTGCTTAGGATTTCTTAGAATTGAAAAATAAAATGAGCTCCGTGACATCTGAATGCAACGAATTTACATAATACACTTTAAACTTAAACAAAAATTTGATCAATAAATCATCCGTTAAACATCTTTAATCAGCTCTAAAAATATCGATTTACTGTAAATAACTTTTACTTTATGAAATAAACTGAAATATGAGTGTAACATTTCGACATCTTATAAACATGTGAACCTACAAGTCTGAGATTTGAATTTCGAATTTGATTATTATTTCTTTAACACTTTATACGAACTCAATGAATTTCTGATTAATGAACTCAGCAGTCTGAAAGTGAGTAGTGGCAACACTATTCGGAATACAACAATTTTATCTTTCAAACTATTGCTATCACGCAAAATAAAAGATATTTATGTATAAATTTTAATCAACAAACTCAACTATTTAAAAGCGAATCCACTGCCTGAAATAAAATACTTTCATATTTCACGTACCAGCCTGTTGCCATTCAGTAAAACGTAAGCTATTTGACGCTTAAATTTAATCTGTCTATTATTGAAAAAATGCCATAAACCCAGTTCTTAAGAATATTTTTTGAATATTTTAATCTGATTTATAAAACTAAATATACACGGAAGAGTCTAATTATAAATATTAAATATTTTTATGAAATTATTTTAATTGGACTCATTAAATCATTATATATTTTCTCCCTTTTCATGGTAACTATTTTAGCCGGCGCAAGCGGGTAGCACAGAAAATATGTATTTCTGCATCTTAATAGAAAATAACTTTTCTTTCGATATTATTTTCGTTTAATGAACGTTATCTCACTCAGAATCGTTCTGCTATGGAAATCGATAGTGAATAACATTTCTACAATTTGCTAGATCAGTTTCCTTATTAGAAAGTATTTTATTTATTATACTAATGATATGAATATTAATAATGTTATTATAATGTCGGTATATTATTTTGAATACTGTAAGTATTAATCTTATTCTTAAGAAGTCCGTATATTGTTCTTAAATTTCTATGTTTGTTGCATTCATAAACTATGTATTGCTATAATTTGAAAGATAAATTAGTGCTATACTACTCGTCAAAATTAAAGTAAAATCCGAAAAATATGCTTACTGATCAAAATCTTCAACTTTGTCCGGTGGTGTAACTATTTACATAACTTGCAATTGAACGTAAAGTTGGACATCTGCGCATAGATTAACGCATGAAATATGCAAATAGGGTGATTGATAACGTGTGACGCATGTTGGGAATTCGAATGTTTTGTGCTTTTTAACTTAAATGTGATTTCTGAAAGTCATCAAAAGGCATTAGTTACGACCCAAAGGCAAATTTTATGTGAAGTGTAAAAATAGACGTTGAGCTGGTAGACTCATCAGAGGATAAATACAAATGGAGGTCGCCCAAGATTTGAACTATACCTCAAAATGCCATATTAAGAAGACGAAACTTCTTTTTGGGTAATGAATTGCCAAGGACTGCTAACAGCAAGATAATTTCTTTTGTAGAAAGAGCCATTTAAGATGGTATTCAGCGTAAGGAAGGGAAATTAGTATGTATTTTGTTTACTGATGAATCCAGATATAGCCTGAACTGAAATTCTAGACGTGGTTTGATCTGAAGGGAGTAAGGGGCACGTAATTTGCCTTCCATTGTTCATGAAAGATCTCGTTTCTAAGGAAACAGTATCGTAGTTGGAGATGGAATCATCAAAAATTGCGGCAACTAGCTGCCTATCATTGACAAAGGTTCTGTAACCGTTGTAGACACGTATATAATATCCTGAAATCCTAAGTAAGGTTGTTAGAGAGATCTTTGCTAATGGATGATAATGCTCATCCGCACTGAGTATCTCTAGTGTCAGAATTACTTGGATATATAAAATGTCACTCCAACAGAATGGTCAACTTATTCGCCGGATTTCAGCCCGATTAAATATGTAAAGGATTTCTTAGCCACCAGTAAAATACCTGCCTTGACCTTATCGAATCTGAAAAGTGCACTTTTAGAAGAGTGAGTTTCAGTTTCACAAGTCTTGATCAACAACGAATTTGGTAAATTCAATGAAATCAAGATACCAGGTTTGCGTTACTGTCAGATGTAACTAAACACTATATTAAAGAAAATTTGTTGCAAAACGGGAGATATAATGCTTTGATTATTTTTTAATTTCCATAAATTTTTACTTTAATTTCAATTTTTTGAGATTAATCAACTGGCAAGTATGTTAAAGCAAGTATGTATTCTTTTGTACAAACTCTGTTTAATCATTTTCCATTAAGGTTTTTTTTTGTTATTAATATCACTTCATTTTGACGAGCAGTGTACGGTAGCTCTTAGAACTGTTAGCATCTAGTATCTAAGGCATGCTGGTTAATTAATGCTGTAGGAAAAGACAGTAAACATGCATTTAACTATGCAAAGTGATATGAAGAAAATGAGTAGATTAGATTATGGCTGTTTCTCATGTCAATAAAAATGTGAATCTGCTTAGAACTGGTTCATTTTAATATACAATTAGTACCTGCTACAAGAATATGTAATTAAATCAGAATGCGATAATAAAAATAACCTAAAAACTGATATATCCACACGCTAATCAATTTCATTAGTTTGAATACGCGTACTGATTTTATTAAAACATTACATATTTTTGCTATTTAGAATATTAAATACATTATTGAAAAATTCCCTATTACTTCCGTACTTTAGCTATTCAAACATAAAAGCTTTATAATTTGTGTTTATAAATAATGTTCGGTTGGTATTATACAATCGTTGTCAATAAATCTTAAACTTCTTTCTTATAATTTCTGCCACAGAAGATTTAAATTTAGAATTAACGTTTATATTCTTTTCCTCACTTTAAAGACCCTTGAAAAAGGTGGCTACAGCCTTTATTTACCTAAATATTGATCAAGAGAGGAAGTTCTAAGTAAAACGTATCAAAATAAATTAGAAAATTAATTAATGTTACTTCTGGTTCTTAATCGTCTAACGATGAAATATGTTTCTGTTTGACTACTTAAGCTGGGAAGAATCCTTTCTTCGACTGATATGTCTATGTCCTATGAAGAATCCTTTCTTCGACTGATATGTCTATGTCCTAAATTTTATTGTTGAGGTGATTTACACATGAATCTTGATGAGAGGCGTCGGTAATCAGAGCTTTACCATACAAGAATCTCAGTTTTACCACATGTTAAGTATACTTCACATCTGGATATATTTAATCTTTTCAAAGTAAAACCCTCTTTTATCATATCAGAAATTGATAAACAAAATTCACGCATTTTAATAGCCATGAAAAATAATTCCGATAAAGCAACGAAATTAAGAGTGGAGAACTTTTTAGAGTAGACGCCGCATTGTCGAAAGACCAGATAACTGAATTCGTTGAGGATACCAAACTCTGTGAGATATTTAGCCATCTCACTGAGCCGATAATGTTGTTCAGAGTAAACCATAGAGGAAGGTGGAATTACATTCGCGAGAAAATAGAAGCATTGTGTAGTTTTGATGGAGAACACCCCGGAAGAGGATCTTAGGGTTTCCCACCTCTCTTGCCATATGATTAAAAGTCTCTAGAGGGTTTTCGGCTCAGTATTTTAAGTGTTTCAGTTCTTAGTGCTTAGTGTTTTCAAAATTTTAAGTGCCCCTGTGCCACAAAGGCACTATGAACTTATAAACATCCATATCTTCTTCACCATTTGAACCTGGTTCCAAGGCTATGGTAATCGGCTACAATACCACCGTACCAACACAGTAGAATACTGCAGGCCTGGTTACGTGGCACCGAAATGTTTAAAGAATACTCAACATATGAAGTCAGTAAATCAGCAGTTCATGCTTATGTATTTTTTCGAGATGGGAAATTTAAAGAATTGAGACTTATCTTCTCCATTCTCCCTCGAGGAGATGAAATACAACGAAGAAATTTTACAGCTGTTATCTAAAGTATTCCTAATTTGCTTACCCAAGTAAGATTTCTGAAAGCATTATCCAAGCTACTGAGTTGACTACGTATTTAATATGAAAATATTACTACTAATTTTATAACTGCTCATATTTTAAAACATGATTCACTAGCTCTACGTTTCAGTTGTCTTCCACTATATTTTACCTGATAAAAATCTTCGAAATAACTGCGTAATTCTGATCGGTTACCTTACCTTTGACGCACATACTTTTCATGCATTACTTCCTTCAATAATGGTTCAGAAATTGAAGGCTGTTACCTCTTCATTGGCGTGATGTTTCTATTAATGTTTCACACCTGGCAGAACCAATTACGTTTAACCCACGGATACTGAATTCATTCTGAAGCACGAACAGTTTAAACGGATTTTAAACACTATAATTCGCCCTCGCTTCCAGTGTTCGGCCAATCATTACAAATTACCGAATCGTGCTTCGTCAAATATTTAGCACTTTAGAGCATTCATTTGAGCTAGGTCTCTTCTCTCACTTTGTATGCTTGTAATTTTGAAAGCGTGGCTTATTATATGGCTGTTTACTGGTGAAATAACTCGTAAATGAGTTAATTTTAGAAATCTGAACAAACACAAGTCTCGGTTTTGTGCTGTATATGAAACGATTGCCTTTCTAATAGTGTTCTAAGCAATCACTAGAGCTTGTAATTCGTTAATGCTATATAATTTCACTACAATAATTTATTAATGCAGGTTATGTCGGTATTTACTCAGCACTAAAGGCTTTTCGTTAGAATAAGAAAATGGTAATTCGAGTGGGTGTAGGATGTATATAACACACTTACTACATTAATTACAGGCAAGGAAGGTACACAGATCAGAGTAAAATTCAGTTCGCACTAATTTGCAAAATTAGAACCCCAAGTATTAATTCAAATACAAAGGATGATTCTAAGGTTAGTTCTATAAATGCACATTTTCTTCTAATACTGATCTTATTCATGATAATTCAATAGATAATTATTCTGTTGAGAAACTAAATTTTGTTCAATAAAAGCTATAAAATCTTACCGACTTTCTACTTTAAAATTGTTAAAGATGCCTTTTGTAGGGATTCCCGCAAAAAAGTAAACATGAGATTTTAAAAATTTGCTCCGAACATCGATGCTTTGCTTTCTGAAGTATGTATCATGTATCGTTGAAGATACATTTACCAGTATCTAAATGTAGTGTAATCTAAAGCTACAACTCAAAAATTTGATCATTTGTCTGAAAATAGGAAACTTAAGTCCTGATGCGTCAACTGTTTGTCAGCTATCAAAGTTGAAGAATGTATTGCCAAGTATATTCGCAAACCGATGTGCTACAACTGCCAAGAGGGCCGTGGGTGCAATATTTGAGGTTTTCTTGACTTCCTGGTTCAAAAACCACCAACCTAAAGCTCTAAAAGTTACAAAAATAATCGTAATGCGAATTAGAAACAATGCGAACTCAAAACCTGTGGATCTAAATGTTACCATATGTAATAGTTATATTACTTTTATTAATAATGCAGGCGTGGACAATTCCAGTCAAAAAAAAGTGTAACACATTTATAATGAAAGCTTGAGAAATAATTCTTGTATTTTCATTTGAAATAGTTAACAAGATAATTCGAAAAAGCAAACCAAAAGTTCAACTTATATATATATATATATATATAACTTAATCCTAATGCTAAGGTTTTTCAGAACTTATTTAAAATTAAAAAAGAAATGAATTAATAACATTTTTTCTGATATATTCAATCATGCATATTATTAACACTTTAAGCAGTACTCCTCGAAAGTGCAATCCATAAGCAATTTGTTTTGACTGTTATTTCAGAAAATGTTTTAAACTCTAGCGACTAAAATAGCAATCAGGATTTCATTGCAAATTTTGCATTATAACATACCAGTTTATAACTCCTTATTTGCCGAAAGGGCGTTAGCCTAGAAGAGCTATTCATTTCAACACGGCATTTTGCGTCGATTCACTTTTCATACTGTTGCCACCAAATATAATTGCCATGTATTATATTTAAAAAAAACTAAATAATGAAGAATCTGCATGAATGTTTCTCCCATTATGAAGAAACAACGGTACGTAGAGCCATCAAATTTTGAATAACGCAGCCCTCCAACCGAACATGGGCAATTAGAAGCCCGAATTTCGAATTTGTTTTATTACCTATTTAAAATTTTGTAAAATTTTAATGAATTTTTGAATAACAAATTCAACGATTTTAAAGCGAGAAATGGCTACACTGTACGAGAAAAAAAAACATTTTTATCTCCAGAGCGCGAGACTGTATTTCAGAAATTCTAAAGATATGCTGTTTTTAAATATTTTGTGCATTTTTGTTGAATTGAATTTTTGTGTTTTAAGTGCGAAGAATATGATATTCAATCAATAAAGGTAGCGCACAAAAAGTTAAAAAACACACTTTTGGACGTAATATATTTTTTTAAATTTTTTACTTTGGCCCCCTTTTTTGCTGTTTGTTACAATGCAGCTTGAAATGAGACTAATGCTTACATAACAAGCATTGCTTCAAAATTTTGAATTACTATTATTAAACCCCGTCCGCATCTGCACCTTAGGTTTATCGATTCTCATTTTGCTCGTAAATTTTGTAAATTTGTTTCTTTATTCATTAATTAACGTTACGCTGTTATCAATAATAGATGAATATCTCTTTGATCTTATTCATTGGATAAATTTGATTACTATTTTCCCCTTATTTTATACCAAAGAAAATTTCATAATTTGCTTAAAAGTTCGAGTGAGTGAAAACCTGTAGCAAAGAAACTCAGACAAGACTCCTCCACTCAGATACAGATTTACACTTAGATTCAGATTTAATTGCGCTGTTATTCCTGCCTTGTCATTTTGGTGCAAACGCTTTTCTGAATAGAAGCTTAGAAGTTTAAACTTGTAGAGACATTAGGAATTTTTTTGGAACAAGAGAGATGAAAAATATGCAATGCCTTCGCTGGGGATCGAACCACGGACCTCTGAATTACCGGCTCAGTGTGCTGACCATTACACCACGAAGGCACTCTAAGAATGAGGGAGATATACCTTATAAACTGAACGTTATGTTTTCATAAAAATCTTTTCAAACATTTAGATTTTAGATCAGTAAACAATGTTCTAGAAAACTGTGTATTTGATATGAGGATTACATTTTTCTAATACGAAATACTTTGAAATTCTTAAATTTATGTTCTAAATGTGAATATGATTAACATTTGTCTAGGAAACAGTTGAAGACAGCAAAAACGTTTCTTGAAAGTTACAGATAAGTGTATAAATATGGAAGTAATACATATTAATTACATATAATTACAATTAATTATATGTAATTAATTATTAATATTTATGTCTATAAATATTATTAACATTATTAATATTAATTACTATTATTAATATTTCTGTAAAAATATTTATTTGGTTATTGGTTTTAATTATTGTGCGTTTTTTATTTTGATAAAAAACTCACAAAAACAAATACCGGCTATTTTAAAGAATTTATTTTTTAATTTAAATTATTTCTTTTACACCTTTCATTCTAAAATTTCTAGAATAGATAAGCTCTAAATTTTAAAAATCACCTCTGAGAAATTAATCAATATTATTAAAATAAAAAGTTAAATATATGAAAATATTGACTAATTTTTGTAAATTGAGAATTCGAAGTCAAAAGGTTTCTGACGGTTAAAGGTAAATATTTTGTCAGATGTTATTATCATAGTTCATAAATTAGTGCGCTGTTACTTTTGTTCTATAAATTTTGATGCAATTGACATTTTCTTAATAGGGAGTAAATTTCTGATTTAATGTTTTATATCATTTCAAGGTCAACTCTTAAACACATGTCGTAATCAAAGGAGTATGAAAGGAGTATTAAATAATCTTTGATCCGATTTAAATATATAATAAATGTATATTTAAGCAGGAGTGTTTGCATTAAAACTCATCAATATTTTTTAAGCTTAGAAAATTTACTACATTCTTATTTAACAAGAAATTAATGTGACATTTTATATGCGAAAACGTATTGCGAAGCATACGTATCTTAATAGACTTTACTAATAGAGAGCTTGGTCTATTAACTAATGAAAAACAGCTTACATGATTAAACGCAAGAAAAATTTATCCACTGTAACCGTTTCGCTTACCTTGAGGAATATAGTATATACACTCACGTTTGTGAAAATTGCAACACCATGAAGGACTTACGCGAGTGAGCTGAAATTTTCAGGAAATGCAAAGTAGCGCATGATATGCAAATGATTAGAATTGCAAATCCGTAGCGCATGCGTATGCTGAGCAGCGCCCTCTGAACGGCTGATGGATCCGAACAAATAGACGGCTGTAGCGAGGCGTGTATGGTTATCGGTGGTTATCTGCTAGTGGTAAACGTTAACTCAATCTGTACTTATGCCTCGTCGACGAAAGAGAGCGAGATTTGAACAACTTACAGAGTTTGAACGAGGGAGAATCATCGGCCTTCGTGAAGCTGGATTGTCGTATCGTGCAGTAGCCTCTCGTGTGCAGCGTAACAGCAGCACAGTGATGCGCGTTTGGAAGCAGTGGACGGACGAGTGTCGGACAACTCGGAAATCCGGGAGTGGACCCCGAAATGTGACGTCAGCTCGCGATGATAGACACCTGGTCCGCATGGCGCGGACGGACCGTACAGCTTCCTCTAGACAATTGGCAGCACTGTGGTCAATAGCTACAGGTGTTTCATTGTGTGCTTCATCAATTCGTAGACGTCTGCTGCAGTGTGGACTGCGCGCACGGACTCCTTTATACAGGATCCCCCTAACGCACGACCATCGCCGCCTGCGGCTACAATGGGCCAATCAGCATAGAGACTGGCGTGCTGATTGGCAGCATGTCGTGTTTTCTGACGAATCCCGCTTTAATTTGTGGTACCATGATGGCCGCATTCGTGTCAGACGCTATGCCGGTGAACGCCACCTTCCGGAGTGCATTATCGAACGCCACAGTGGACGAACACCCGGAGTTATGGTCTGGGGCGCCATAGCATATCATAGACGATCTCAATTGCTACGAATTGTGGGCAATCTGAACAGCAACCGGTATATCCGTGAAGTTCTACAGCCCGAAGCTGTTCCCTTCCTTCAAAGCTTGCCAGGCGCTGTATTTCAACAGGACAATGCCCGCCCTCATACTGCTCGGATTGTTAAATCCTTCTTTGCAGCGCAGCAGGTACAGCTTCTTCCTTGGCCTGCGTGTTCCCCGGATATGTCGCCAATTGAACATGTGTGGGATGTCATTGGTCGGCGTCTTGCTCGTGATCCTCGTCCTGTTGCGTCTGCAGACGAACTTTGGGTACGCGTACAAACGATATGGAATGCTCTTCCTCAGTCAGACATTCAAACTTTGTTTGACTCCATGCCACGTCGTGTAGCAGCACTTATTGCGGCGCGTGGTGGCCACACAAAATACTGATTCTGATCTCTTGTTCTTGTTTGTTTGCTTTGAACATTTAATCATTTATTTGTACCACTACCACTCAACTGTGTATTAAATTGCATTCAATTATGACGATTCCTTCTTGGTGTTGCAATTTTGACAAACGTGATTGTAGTTTACACTATACTGAGCATTTAGAAAGTTTTAGGGTCCATAGTAAATATTAGAGGTCAAACTTATCTAAGAATTTCAGTTAATATTCTTCGAATAATTACTGCCACATGGTGGATACAGGTCAGTAAATAAAGAAAGTGTTTATCGATAATCTCTTCAGTTTCGAAATGCATTTAAATCTCGAGTTAACGAATTGAAGTTGTAGAGACATTAGGTATTTTTTGGAAGCATTAGACATGAAAAATATGCAATTCCTTCGCCGGGAATCGAACCACGGACCTCTGAAATACCGGCTCAGTGTGCTGACCATTACACCACGAAGGCACGCTAAGAATGTGGGAGATATCTTACATAATAAAAGCAAGTGTAATGTGTCTGTCTGTCTGTCTGCCTGTCTGTCCATTTGTCTGACCGAGCTCTCCAGCCAAATCTATCGCACGCAGGGACCTGGAATTTTTTACACGGAAGCACAAAGGGGCTGGCCACCAGACCTCGAAGCCCGATTTTCGATTTTTGAATTAGAAAAATTTTAAAAAAATTATTTTTTATAAAGTTTTTGTTCTTCAGTTTTTGTTTCTTAATTTGCATTATTGTGTTGCTATTATTGTGATTTGTTGCTATCATTTATTTTCAACTTATTAAATCGATTTATAACAATTCCACCATCATGACCGGACATGCTGCAGGCGAAGATGTGTTTATTTCAAGAATTCCTATAATCCCTTCCGATCTCCCGTTTCAGTTTAAGCGTCTACAATTCCCTGTTCGTTTGAGTTTCGCGATGAGCATTAATAAGGCACAAGGACAATCTCTCAAAGTTGTAGGGCTCGACCTCCGTAAGCCGTGTTTCTCCCATGGTCAACTGTACGTGGGTTGTTCAAGAGTTGGTAATGCCGATAATCTACACATCTTAGCTCCGAATGGAAGAACATTAAATATAGTTTATCCCGAGGCTCTCTAACGAAAAGGACAATCTAAAGAAAAATTATTGCCACTCTCCACTCTCCCAAACTAACTCTGACTGTCATGCTTTAAATGATGATGTTATTGTTTAGTGCTCTCTTGAGAGCATGAGCAATAATCCGAATGGTGCTGCTTCCCAGTGCTGCAGTACCAACAGACATTAATCGGTCAGGGGCCCTTGCGACCCCAGCCCGAGCTCCACAAACATACACAAACACTCTCCTCTTCTAATTCATTGTCATCTAAGTTTAACTTACACTTAAATTAAAAATTTAATTGGTTCTCAACTCCAAATTTCCTGTAAGCAGGATGTTTTATTTCATCCATGTTTTCGTTACTTTTTATTTTTTCTGTACTGTACTCTCTATCTTTCCCTTTCAACTCTTTCCTATCTTTGATTTTGAATTTTTTATGTTTTACTTTTCTTTAAACTTCAGACCAATGATTATAACCACATGACTACGGTTTCCTAGCATGTGCTAATATGAGGTCTGTTCTCATTTAAACTAATTTTTTAACAGATGGCTCATGGTTAGGATATATTGTTCCTTTTTATCGACGGGGAATGTTGTGTGTGTGGGGGGGGAAGAGAGAGAGACAGTCTACATGTCCTACACTACTATTCCTGCGCTATTCACTTATCTGCATTTTCTAAATGCACGGGCAACGCCGGGCGGGTACAGCTAGTACCTTATAAAGTTTAATGATTTTCTTGATACCACTACCGTTTTCCTGTTTTCCCTGCAAAAGTAAATGATCTTGATTTCACAAATACATTAATGTTATTGGAAGAATTGTAAAACGTTTCCACATTTCTAATTAAATTGTAAAATTACAGTTCACATGAAAGCCACAAGCCTTTTTATCTATCTGTATCCGTCTTTCGTGATAAATTATTATTTCCCAAACCTGGAAGTTGTTTTTCCCACCAAACAGTTTGATGGAACAGCATAATCTTCTGAATAATAAAATAATTAGATCATTTAAAATGAAGTGCAGAAAATTATTACTCACGCAGATATTGTACGATTAGTAAGCAAGATCTCAGAGACTCTTCGTATTTGGTACAAGAGGTTTGTTTGAAATTCATGGAACGAAAGGATATCAAACGCTGTAAGTAATTCTTTTCATGAAATAGGATTTTAATACAAGTTAAATCGAATGCTATATATCAGCTATGACAATAAAGAAGATACTGTTCAGAAAAAGGAATGAGACGTATCAGAACTATCAATTTTCAGATTGCATAATAATATTTCGATATAAATTTAAAAAGCATTTATCTGTGTGTTTCTTGTATTACATTATGATAGAATATTCAGAAGGCGGAGAACGACCTTTCGGAAAGCCAAAGTAGTAAAACAAATTCAAATTATTTCTGACATAATTCCGTTCTAAACATTTTACAGAAATTTAGATATGTATTCGTATATAAATATAGATTTATCAATGAGTGAAATATAACAAAATAGTTCCCAATAGTACTAGGTTCATATTCCAGTTCGTTTTAATAATTTCTATAAGATTGTTCCTAACCTGCTTGTTCAAAAGATCTTCGATTCAGTCAGCAAAATAGTTCACAATGTTAATGCATCACAGGTACCTTCAATGGGATTCACATCGAAATGTTTATGTTACTGCAATCATAATCTTTACATTGAAGGATAAAACACAGCAAAAATATTTAACATAATTTTTGCTAAAATTATTGAAATTCTGGTTTATAAGGCAGATTTTTACGGCGATTCCGAATCTTGTAACTAAATTTTCTACTTTACTTCCGAATAATTGCCTTTCGATTTTATGCATATAAGCCGATATCTTATGCAGCTACTAATAATTTTTAGAAATGTAATTTTAATGAATTCTTTTCGGTGTTTGCAGCTTGTAAATTCCTTCTGACAATAGTAATCAGCTAACATTTCAGGCTTCCACAAATGTTTTAATAACAAACTTAAGACAAGAGCCCATGAGACAAATTTTAAATGACATGCTGTATTTTAAAGTTTTTCAGAAGCTTACTACGTACTACTACGTAATATTTTTCCTTCTGCTTACGTAAAGATTTCATCTTGTTTTTTGAGACTTCCATCAGATTTAACTTAATTCAGTGTACTTTCAAATGCAAAACTGTATATTATTTTCCCAATTTAAGAACAAATTATTATTATTATAAAAATTGAAAACTTTCTTTTGTTTTCTTAAAAATTATCTTCTCAATTATACTTTCATCAAATCTAGTTGTATATGAAAAAGTGGCATTATTATTTTTCTGAGTACGTACTCAAAAGTGAGTTCAAAAATATCAACAACAATACTTTTAATTCTTTAAATTTGTATGTGTTACCTTTAAAGTATAACGTTTTATTGAAATATTTGTTTTCGTATGAGCTATTCCCATTATATTAAAAGCAACAACAAAGGGGAATTCAGACCTTAAATTTTTTAATTAAAAAGAAATTAAAAACACTTAATTAATCTATGAATATAAAAAGAAAAATTCTTTTATTGCAAATGCTGTATGATGTCAAAGCGATATGAAAATTTATGCCAAACACATTCCAGTAGGTCAAAAAATAGCTGTTTCTAAAGCAGAACAAATGCGATAAATTCGTGAGGGTTTGTGAGCTTCGGTGCAACAAAGACATAATCTTCCGAAACTTTCAGAGGTTCAAGCATGCGAATAAAATGACAGGTGCAAAGTCTGACGTTTCGCTTTCCTCTGTAACCACCACAGCAGGGAAACGAAGTGACGCGCGCACGGTCTTTTTTGAAGTTATGGTCT
>KK113893.1:384668-494231 GCA_000611955.2 Stegodyphus mimosarum
AATATTTAAATCAATATTCAGTAGGTATGAAGAATAGAAGAAATTTCTTTGTTATAAACCAGTACGCTTTGTCTCACAAAGGAAGGTAAATACAAAGCCATTAGTTATTTTCAATGTCCAGATAAAAATTT
Organism: Stegodyphus mimosarum; assembly: GCA_000611955.2. Classification (NCBI taxonomy): domain Eukaryota; kingdom Metazoa; phylum Arthropoda; class Arachnida; order Araneae; family Eresidae; genus Stegodyphus; species Stegodyphus mimosarum. The sequence continues at coordinate 384,800 of KK113893.1, forward strand.
GCCATAAGAATCAAAAATACTAAAATGTCTTTAAAATAATAATTTAAAATGCAAAGGAAATTAGGAGCATAAAAAGGAAAATCCTATTCGTCCTTAAAACCCATAAAAAACTGATAGTATCATATTAGAGCTTAACAAGATGCAGTCTTGTACGAAAAATAACATTTGGTACGGAATTAAAAGGATAAGTTTATGTTAAAAGCAATATCTGAAGGAAACGAGATCGTATCTCCAGCCTTTTTTGTTTAATGCATTTATTTAATTAAATTCGTATATTTTAAATACATTTAGAGAAATTTAAAATAACTTCGGCGAAAACTTTAATATCTGAAAATGATCTTAACGCAAAATATCGTTTGCTCGTCAGGACTCAGAATTTACATGTTCAGTCGACTGTTTATTTATGTTTACTTAAGTTACTTCCAGCACACATTTATCAAATTTGGTTGACTAACACTTAGGTAATTCAAATAAAATTTGGAGAATCTTAAAAAGAAGTTTATCACATAATTTAATCTCAAAATAAATCAGCAAACAAATGTAAAAAATCATTTGATCTGCAAAACAGTACTTTATACGCTCTTCTTTTATTTGAAAATTACTAAAATTGGCAGTGTACTTATTGTGCATTAGTGTACCCAGAATGAATATGATACTTTCTTCTCCTCTTCGATACCCTTTAATTATTTCAGTTTAGCTATTTTTGAAATTGAGAGCTTAAAGCTTAAACGCATATTTAAGATTAATTGCGTTCAAAGGTGACATATCAAACTTTTATTTATCCAAAATTAAGATTCGATAATTTTAAATATAAGAGGAACATTGAAGAACACGATATCTGAAACTTTCAGAGCCACTTAATATATGAAAGCTTTAAATTATAAATTGAAGAACATTAAATATTAGTTGAGCCTCCACTATGTTAAACGGACAAGAGTTAGAGATTGAAGCCAAGAGCACTGCTACTGTGTTTTGAATTCAGCTCCCTCAGACTGAGTAGCTAATTGTATAGTACTTTCATTTAATGCAAATATGAGAATCTTTTCTCAGAAAATACTACAAGAAAGAGAAAATTTCTGGGCAAATCACTCTCGAATGTGTTACTCTAATTAATCAACCTTCTAATTTCAGAGAAATATATAGATACAAAGACTGTCTTTAAAACATATATACAGGGTGTTTTAAAACTAATGGAACAAGTACTAAAGTATGATAGAATACACCGAAACAAACACTTTATATCATACAATGCATGGCCGCAAAATAAGAAATTAGACGCTAGAGGCCACTTCTGTTTTATTGACATCTGTCACGCCGTCATTCAACACGCAGCGACATACGGTACTTTAATGAAAGCATATAAAATCTGTGATTTTTTACATGTACCATTATTATTGTATCTGCATTTTGCAATTTCTATGTATTTTGTTTGCATTTGCTGTCCGGTAGTGGTAATGCTTTTTCAATTGATGAATTTTATGTTAGACTTTATATTTTATTATGGTTATGGAGTTTTTTCAAAGCATTCAAATAAAAGCCAACTATCTTACTCCTTAACCCCTTCAGAGGGACTCTCTCTGAAGATGTTAATCAAATTTTCGAAATGACGTAATTATGCAATAGGAAAATTCAAAGTGCATAATTACGTCATTTCAAAAACATATACTGTTAGAAATAAACTTTTGAAACATCCTGTATTTTAGAAAACATTAAATAATGATTTTGGGATTTTAATTAACAAATAATTAGAATTTTAAATAAAATATATAATAGCACTTTGAATTCTTTCTCATCAAACATGCTGTTTTCCTGATAAAGTTAAAATTTCGAAAAAGCATTCTTATATAAATAATTCAGTTGCTTCCCATCTTTGGATGAAATGGAGGGACTTTTATGTAATTATTATAGCAGCCATTTAAATTTTATTGCAGTGTTTTTTAAAATAACTCTTATTTCACAGGCTTTGTTACACACAGCTGAGAACTATTTTTAGTGCCATCAATGGACATTTCTAATATGAATTAAAATTAATTAAATTATAATACAACATTTTTAATAAATGAAAACAAACGTTTCTGAAGAATGTTTTTGTTTCTTTAAGAAGAGGAGTCGTTTTTATAGCATGTTAATCGATTCTTTTTTTTCCCTCAGTTTAAACTTTATAAATAAATCAATTATTTTACTTCTTAAATTACGACTAAAATTTTTTAACTCGTTTAAAAGAAATTTGATTTATCAAAAATTACTCCCGTCATCCAAGCTTTTTTATTTGCGTAATAATTTTAACTAAAGAGTTCTGATATTTTTTAAAAACTTCAGCTATCACGCATTGCATTATTTATATAAGCAGTCCAAAAATATAATGAGTCATTTAGTATTACCTCATAAAGGGAGAGCCCGGACGGGAAAGTTGTTAATGAATCTGACTACGTACCGAAGGGCCCGTGTTCGAACCTCAGTGAAGGCATATATATAATTTGTTCGTTTCTTCTTGGGAGACAACGGTGGCCCACCTGTTAGGTTCCTCCGTAGTAAAGAGACCACAGCTTCCGGCCTTAGTAGCGGCCAAAGTCTATAAACGGCTACAGCCCGCCATTGGAACAAAAAAAAAGTGTCGCAAATGCTCCTGTAGATAAATTTAGTTGCCCTGATATAAGGATAAAATTTATAATTCAGGGAAGTAATAAAACTATTTTCGAGGAAAAAAAGTTTTTATTTGTTGAAAATACATTTCTTAAAGTGGGAATTATTAATATATTATGTATGGTAATCTTCTAGGCTGATATAGAAGTTTTACGCTTTTTAGATTTGGTTACTAAATGTCTACTGTCGTGTTAGGTAGTGGAACAGGGCTTACGAAGGCATATTACAATTATAAGTACTGAAATTATTTATGCTCTCATTAAACTTGTCACCTTTAGAGCCGGACACCACAAGAGATTTCTCCGCTTTTCGAAGTAGAAAAGTTGAGGGAAAAAAAACGAAATCTCTAATAAAAATAAGTGCTACGGCTAATGTAGGTTAAGTTCGTAAAGAAAGAGAGAGTAATAAACGGTAAATTGTCTAAGACGGAACATCTGTCCTTAACCTTCCTCTGTCTCCCTCTCCTTGCATCCCTGCCTTCCCCAATTCCACAGGAAATGACGTCTAGCTTGCAAAGGAGATCCATGCACTAGTCGGAGTAAAAATAATGAAAGGAATAAGGGGAGAAAAGGAAACGGTTTACCGCCCTCACTTTGGGGGCTTCCCCGACCCTCACCTTGCGTGGGCAGAGAAAAATCTGCACCCCCATCCTTCAGACAATTCCTAAAAGGAGGGAAAGCGTTTAGATATTCTTGCATCTGGAGATTTTGAAGTGCATCGGTCATGTCACGTTGTTGACACGTAAACTGCATCTTGAGGAAAGTCCCTGCTTTGTTAGGGGAAAGACCTAGTGGGGAAGAAACACGAAAAATGTAAAAAAACAGGAAAAGGAATGGGGTGAGTTTTCATTTCCTTCTTAGCGACAGGAAAATAATTTTCAATCGCATGTAATTCGCTGACGTTTGATTTCTTGTAGTCTCATACTAGATGAGTTTAATAACTTTGACCTACATGTATGAAAGAATTAACGTAGTTTAAATGTAGAAAAATGTACTATAGCTTATAATGAAAATGTAAGAGCACATAAACTTTAAACTTTACTTTCATTCTTTTCTTTTGTTTGCCTAAAATTTTAATCAGGTATCTTAAATACCCATTTTACCTTTCAAATTAGCCTTTGAAACCTTATAGAAAATCCTAACATTTTATGGCGGTTGTCTGTAATTAAATGCTAAAAGAAAATAAGCTCTTGCATATGAGTTGAGAAAAATCCATTTAAAACTCTCTTTAATTTTTTAATTTTTGTATTCTGATGATAATTAAACTTGACTTAATACTCAACCTGTGAGACTTGGGCCCATTTAATTTTCAGATAACTGTTATTTATTTATTTATTTTTTTTTGTCTCAGGTGAAAATGTCGGAAGTTTTCCTTGACCATGCGAAGATCTTATGTAAATCTTTGTTATTTTATGTTTGCTAAAACTTCCTTCGTTGCAAGCAACAGGGATTAGCAAGATTAAAATATTCTTAAAATATTCTTATCTTCAAACTCTGCATATGATTGAATTAATTCATGAATTATTTTTTAAAGATCTAATCCTGTAGTTGCTTAAGTGTCCGGAATTAGTGAAGTACGGATTTTTAAACTATTTCTGAATGAATTTCTTTATAGTTTATATCATTCGGATATTTAAGCGCTAAGCTGTTGATTTTAAGTTACTGAAATTCGATGTTAGATTTTAACCAAAAAAATGAAGAAAAGATTGATATACTCTACATTTCATTTTCAAACATTCTTGTTTAGTCTTCCGATGCTATTTCACTGCGTCTTTTTGCGTCAGATCTGCTTCAACGAACTGTGGAATTTACATCATCATCCATGCCAAATGGACTTTGGAATGTTTATGATGGGAAGTAAGTACTCTTCTTCAAATTAAGCGAAAGTAGTGGAGAATTACTAATGTCGTTAGCATAGTGCTTTCTATACAATTTTAATTTATGTAGCTCTATATGCTAGAATAAATTAATTTTAATACATTAGCTCCAGCAATAAATTTTAGCAATTCAAACACAGTGTACATGGTGCTGTGAAACCTCAGAATTTTTAAAGTAAATAAAAGTTATTAATTCTCTCAATTCAGCACGAATGCTTATAACACATAATTATTTTGATACTTTCTGATGATGGTAGTTAAAAATCATAATTTCTTTTCCAAAATGAATGCCAAATTTTTGTAGCTAATTTGACGCCTCTTCTAATTTTTCGCCTAAGGCAAATGTCTCACTTGCTTCCCCCTTGTCCAGGTCAGTTACTTCCTAACTCTATGGTCCAGGCTCTGTCGGCTGCTGTAACCCTTCTGTCGGAAAAGATCGGACACGGTAGCATGAACTAACCTCTAGGATCAGTGAAGGGCAGCCAAACCTTGCTTTATCATCAATTAAATTTTATAGAAGTAATAACTGTTTCGGGTGGTCTTTAACAAGTAATAATTATTGCATAGCTTGAGAATTTTATCAGCACATTTATTTCGGAGATGGTTTTACAAAACCATCATTCATAACTATCTGGCTTCAATCGAAATGTGATATTTTTTTTTTCTTTTCAACATTATGGTGAAAGGAAACGCTCATTCAGACTTATTAAGTATTATACTATCATCATTATTATTGCAATATATTGGAGGGCAAGAGACGTGCATTTTAAAATTAAGGTGCCATTCAGCAGAAAAAGAAAATAGTTATACGTAGCGAAATGATATTTTTTACCCAAATCTGAAAAAATGTAACTAATGATGGATAACTTTAACAGGGAATTTAGTGTGTATATGTAATTAAAAATCTCTTTTCTCTTTGAATTCAGCTAGGATTTAATGAACCTTATTAATATGAACCTTATTCCTTCTAGAAATAGAGCTTTTTTAAATTTCTTAAGACGTATTATAGCTCAATTACGTGAAGAATTTTGACTTTTTTAATACCTTTTTTCGTTTTCCTTTTCGGTACAGAAACTTTCGGCCAGATTTAAAACTAAGATTGTAGAAATACATCGCCATCTTTGATGGTTGATTCTCTTACAAGACTTGTAACAGAATACGACGCCATTATTCGTCCCAAAGTTGCCTTCTTCATCGTTAACACAAGTTAACAACCCCCATTCCAGTTTATCTATCAACTGAATCACACCTAAACAGAGCGGGCTTATTAATTGTTTTTAGTTCTTTCTATTCGACGTCCACTGGCTTTATCAGTTTGGTTCTACTTTTTTCCTGTTTCTGGTAAACCGTAAGCAGGGTTCGTTTAAATTTTAGCAATCCTAACGGCATCCATTCTTTTAAACATTTGCTGGAGGGGAGGTTTCAGGAAAGGTACGTTTTTTCATATTTTTAACTTAAAATTTTTTTTAACATTAACTTTGATCGCTCCAGTATATTTTATTGATTCTCTTTTGGCATAAATTAAAGCTCACAAAAAGATAAAATGATCGAGTATTCGAGCCAGCCCCTGCATTAGGTTATATGTAATTCGACTGAACAATTTATTTTTCTAGTTTGTATAACAGGCTGATTCATTAATCCTTGTTTTAGAATTTTCCTTTTTGATTTAATTTGGTTTTGTGTAATTAGTTTGGTTTTTGCTTATTTTTAGTTTTTTACTAACTTTTAGCCTTTGTATATAATTTTTGGTATAAATCTCAAAAGGTTCAGAAGAACGAAACGTGTATTAGGAACTCATTAATCAACTTGGTTTAAGGCTTAAAAACATTTTCCCTTTGACAAGTTCTTTTTGAAGCGTTAAACAAAGATTAATAAGAAATTATTTTGGTATTTGTTTTGTTATGTATCATGTTCTGTAATTTTTTAAATTTTTTTCTCATTTTAATTTTCAGTTTACGATTCCGTTTTTGAAAGCTTCATTAATATGCGTTTATTCAGTTTGATAACTTTTACCCGGAGAGGAAAGGTTAGACCTTCATATCTCAGGAACAGAAATTTTTCATTCTCGTTCCGACTTTTATTTTTATCATTTTACAGTCTAGTAGCCAACGTGCAGATTCATCTCTTTTCTTTTTTAATTATTAAAACTTCAAAGATGATTATTTTCAAGTTGTTAATATATTCTGCTTTAAAATTTTAAAAGCTGAATTTTATTTCAGTATCTGGTGACTCAATGGATACTGTATTTGTTTTTCAGTTAAAGTTCCTCATAGTGAATAATACTTTTTACAATGTTTCATGAATAACTGAATCATTCAGAAATGTGAAATAGCTTGTTTTGAAACATTTCTGTTAGTACTGTGAACAATGCTTTCTCATTTCCTCACGGAAGTAAAGAACCTCTTTTCGTTCTCTTGAAATTTCAGTTCTGAAAATTCCTAGGAATCGCTTGGTACTAAGGATTTACCTTGAAACAAATCCATCGTTTCTTGAACAAATACGGCCACTTCGTCCTCATGAATTCATCCAAATATAGTCTGAAAAACATTTTTCAAAATAGTCCTCTTAACTTTCTGCCCAAGTCCTTAATGTTGGCAGCCGCAATCTCACAGATAGCCTGTTAGAACTATTGCGTCTATTGTTCTCGTGTTACCGCCATCTTAGGGTTTCCAGTTTTGAAATAATAAAACACAGCTAGATGTTTCATCATCATATGCATGCCGTAACATTTCAAGTGTTTCATTACCGCTGTCTCTAAGTTTAACACAAAATTCAATCATATTTCTGTCATATTTTCATTTTAACACCTTTCTCATTTGCCACAGAAAAAATTACCATGTGCTTGCTTGACGATACGTAACAGTGTAGGCAATGGCTATCTGCCTGCGGTCTCAAAATATGTCGATATATAACCTTCACAGAACCCAGTGCAAAATTGCCACGTCTAACTTGAGAAAGTAAAATATAGTCTTAAAACATTTCAGTCGGACCTTTTAACACTGAGCTAGTTTTAATGTTTTGGCTAAATAGCGAATATATTCCTGGTAAAGATAAGTTTTCATTAAATGAACTTGTTCTTTAAAATTATGTAGCAATAACTCTTCAATATGATATTTTTGTTTAGAAACAGTAAATAGAAAAAGAAAGGAGAATAATTACGGAAATTTAATTTTTAAGAAAACATATTTTATAAGTATTTGACATAATTAAGGTGTGGAATTTTAAGTTCCTTGCTCTTCAGCATTAAAATTTTCAAAGCAGAGCGTTCTATGTAGCATAAAAATAATAAAACTAGAGACACAGTTATTAAAATCATGATTTACAAGACTTAGAATTCTGGATCTATGATGATCAAATTTTTAAGTTTTTATATACTTAAGACCATTACATTATATTATTTGCGTATAAACTCAAGGTAAAATAATTTGAAAAACCGCTTCATTAAGCAGCAGTTACTAATACTTACAGATTCTCAAATGTCTTCTATGAAATATATGCTTTAAAAAGTTCTACTGGTACCAAACGTTTTGGAAATAAGTAATTTTTCTTCACTCCTAAAAACATGGATTAATGCCATTTCTGAGAAATCATATAATGCTTTCAAATTGCATTCTTTGTTAACAATTTTGCATTTGAGAGAAACGTATTAATTATCCATGACAGTGGATCCAAGACAGAAATCAACACTGACCGACTTTAAATTAGTCTTTTTATTCTTTCTTCGCTTTTCGAGCACAATTCACTTGATTATTGAGTTGTTTCTGAAAAAAATCTTAGATCCACGTTTCATCAGCCACAATAATGCGTTTTATAAGCAGCAGCTACTGCTGCTATAGTTAGAAGGACTAGCATTGGGAAGTATCATCTGGCTTACTTGAATATGTTAACTTTTGAAAAATTTAGCACTTATGGAACAACTCGAGAAACGAATCTACGCAGGCCCAAAGGATCCTTCAAAACTGTCTGACAAGGTCCAACTGATTTAGACTTTTGTTCAATAATATCGCTATTTCTTGAATGACTATCCCTGTGCAACAAATCTACCATATAATTTTCGATACATTTTCTTCTTTATGCATCTGATAAATCACAGAACCTCTTAGTTTTGGTAAAATGCTGTCTTCATAGGCTTTGAGTGACACTTCAGACATTTTTTGTGGCAGAAGTTCCATTGTAAAACAAAATATATTGCCCGTTTTTAGCGCAGTTACATTCGCCATTTTGAGAAATCATTATGGGAAAAATTCTTTGGTTATTAAAAACAAGAAATAGAAAAAAAAATTTAAAGTCAATTCCTACTTATGAGAATTTTTGCTAAATAATGGAACATTACATCCGCTTCATCCAGTTCTATAAAACTAAAGTTCTTTAATTCCATACGCTTTAAAAATCTTTAGAACTCTGTCTTACTGTTGCCACTTATTTTTGTTAAATATTACAATCCCATTTATCATAGTCATGTACTATTATTTATAAGTTGTTAAAAATAATTTTTACAGCATGGGAGCATTTCTAATAAACGGTCATTAGTTTTAAGTCTTAATATGTGAAATTTTAAAAAAATGAAATTTTAAATTTTAATTATCTTTAATATGTAAAGAAACTGTATTAACATCAAGTGCCATCCACTACAAGTTTAAAAATATGTATTTGAACTTGAGTGGATGAATAAAAAGTATTTTATTAACGACTGAAAATTTGAACAAGATATAGGAAGAGTGTGAGCTAATAGTAGGAATTTAAAAAAGCGAATTCATTTGCAAATGATGAAAGGAATTAAAATATAGATTTATTACCAGATATCTAACAACTTCCGAAGACAAATTTGTAAACAATTTTTCTTGCATGTACAGTGAGTCAAAGGGAAAAAAAAGAAGAGCAGACAGTTCTACGTCCTTCATTCTAGATCGACGGAATTTATCTTGCATTTTTCACGTCTTGAAAGCGTGGCTTAGGATATGTATTACATTTATATATAACATTGTGATGTAAAATCTGGATTTTTTTCTGAAATGACACGCCGAATGTTTTCTGGCTTTTTGGTTTTTCTGGCCAGATGTTTTCTGGTTTAGTCGCCTAATGTTTTCTGGCCTCAGAATATGCTTGAATACTAAATTTTGTAAAACGTAGGTTATGATATTTTGGCGTTGTTTACGTTGAAAATATGCGCTAAATTTTCAGCCTGGTGACAAAAAAAAATATTTGCCAATTTAATTTACTCCAACTCTGACGTTTTTATTTCTTAAGTGAATGACCACAGGTTTAAATACTTTCGAACTTTAAATTCAGGTTATTGATTTTTTAATTCAAACGTAATATTTTTTCTTCTCAAGTAGAATAAAATATAACGTTACCTTAGTCATAAAATTAAGTCATTAAGAACTCAAACGGTTAAGAAGCGGTTCAAAACAAGGTTTAAAATAAACCTCTTTTTTATTTTATTCGATAGCCTGATGGTTAAACAACCTATTTAATAACAAGCAATTAAATCTTCGCAACTTGCGAAAAAACAGAACAAATGCTCAAGTAAAATTAAAATAATTTTAAATACAAAGTAGAGTGAGGCTGCCAGCTTTGGTTCAGGTTCTTAATCTGTTTCTCAGGAATTACGACTAACAAAACTAAAACCAATTTCAAGGATGCAGTTGTTGGATGAAGTAATACAGTAACTATCAGCGATAGCTGGCGACTTTCTCTCGAAATCTAGAATTCAGGACTTGTAGAGACATTAGGTTTTTACGAAGCAGGAGACAGGAAAAATATGCAATTCCTTCGCCGGGAATCGAACCACGGACCTCTGAAATACCGGCTCAGTGTGCTGACCATTACACCACGAAGGCACGCTAAGAATGTGGGAGATATACCTTATATACTCCCCTTTTTAAAGGGCGACTAGGGTTTTAGGGGACCTAGTCGCCAAATCCTGGGTGTGGAGAGTCATCATCCACAACCCTTTTAGTTCGGGCGCCACTGTAGAGACATTAGGTTTTTACGAAGCAGGAGACATGAAAAATATGCAATTCCTTCGCCGGGAATCGAACCACGGACCTCTGAAATACCGGCTCAGTGTGCTGACCATTACACCACGAAGGCACGCTAAGAATGTGGGAGATATACCTTATAGACTTAAATGCAATAGACTTAAACAAAACACAATAAAATCTATACAGGAAATATAAAAACCAAGGTATTTGATATAACTTGTTCAGATATTCTGGCCTGCATAATTAAATTACAATGCACTTTATAAATGAGTGAATTCATGGTCAGGATCGTGTTTATTATAGCATGCGGAAATAAAAGATATGAATCAAATTATATGATGTTTTCATAATAAGTCAATTTAATCATAAAATGGAGATTACTGTTTACAATTCACTTTGAGATAGTCCCTTTCATTACAGAGAATAAATTGTGTTTAATTACTGTTCCCGTTTCTAAATACTAAAATAATGATTTTATTATTATTAAGACATTAATTTGTGTTGCTGAATTGAAGTTTTGCTAAGTAAATATACCGTTTTTTTAAAAGAAAGTTGCATTCTAAGGATAATCTTATCCGGAATGCATTTGTTGGCCAAAGAATAAAAATACATTAAAATTCTCTCTGAATAAATTTTTTCTCCTCTAGTTATAAAAAACGCAAGTGGGATGAGGGGAAGTTCACTAAGGAGAAGTCAGTTCAAAAATGAAGGACATGAGTACTTAAGTCATATATGCAAGAATTAATCAATTGGAAGTTTCTAGAACTATGATTTGACTCTTCTTGACTCTGAAAAAATTTATGAAACTGTGAGATCATTGATCTGCCTCGACGCATGCATGATAATACATGAAAAGGCAGAGGAAAACACACACACATATATATATAGAGAGAGAAATTTTAAGCATATATATATATATATATATATATACTTAAAATTTCTACTCTTTTATTAATTTTTTTAAACTAGCTTTTATTTTGAATAAAGTTCAATGTCAGACAAATGTTTGTAATTTAAATCAATGAAACAACTTTTTTTCCTTAAAATCGTAAGTTTAATGTCAGACTTAGGATTTTAAAGAAAAAAAATGTTGTTTCATTGATTTAAATGGCAAACATATGACAGAGCAGGATTTAAAGTAATAAAATATCTTACATTTCTGATCTACCAAAAAACAAAAACCACATTCTTTCTAGGAAGGGAGCTTTAAATAAATATGATGCTGTTATGGTGCTAAGCATAAATCCCTAAATGCTAAAATATTTTCTTAACTTAAAATACGCTTTGTGTAAATATTTATGCTAGTTTATATATATATTTGGAAGGGAAATTATTCGCTCTAGTTTAAATACTTATCGCAGATTTCAAGAATCTAAATAAATTTTAAATTTGTCAAACATCTGATTTCATGATAAGACCCCATTCATATTTGTTTATTACTGATATGGATATAAACAATTTTAGTTAAAAAGCAGTTTTATTTTCCACATGTGCTTAGAGAAACCCATTAGACCCAGATCAATTTACCACCTACCTCAATTTGATATAATTTTAGCTAGAAAAGGGGGAAAGAATTTCGTAATTACAACAGCCTCCATAAATACACAGCCCGGTTGGAAAATGTGGTAAAAAAAGGAGAAAATGTATGAATGGGGAGAGAAAAAAAGACTCACACCCCAAAGGCACCCCTCAAGAGACCTGCATTGGGGAGAAGGAAGTTTAAACAGTGCAGAGATAACTCAGCTCTCCTCCTCTAGTTGTTAATGCTTCCTTGCTATCAGGATAACCGATTCTGAACTTTAATGCTTGGGCATCGAATATGATCAGTGAAAATATGAAATAACAACTTCATGCTTCTTTAACAAGTGAATTCTTCTTTAGCGTGTAGAATTTTGAATACGGCATGGGATTTCGGCGAACGACTGACGTACTTTTAACCGGATTGTCCTCAATCTTTAACGGCTTCAGGATCGCAAAGCTTTCGCCATTCGAACTCAAGTAAGTTAATTACAAGTTTCGTCTGTAGACCATCTAGTAAAATATCCAAGTAAATTTCGTGTAAATGTTGTAGTGAAGATCGCTAAAGTTTTCATTTTGAAGTAAGTACTAAGTTTTGTAACTGATTACTTTCGTTTCTTCAAATCTTGATATAGAAATGAATTCTTAAAAAGGAGAAAAATAATAGCAATAAAATTGTTCAAAATATTCCCACAGTATTTCGAAATGATACATAATTTCAATTTATTTGATAACATTGTAATTGATCGGTATCTTGAAATAATCTTTTCAATATTTATTTTTTCCAACTTGTACCATTTGTTTTGTAAATTTGACGCACTTCAAATTAAAAAAAAGATTTCAATTTAAAAAATGAAGTATTTTAAAGAAGTGAAAAGAATTATGTAAGTTACTAAATTACACTAAATGTTGATTTTTAATGATTTTAAAATTTATAAATGTATTTTTTTATGTCGGTTTTTTTCTCGAATTTAAAAATCTAGAGTTTTTAACGCCGTCACTTAACTTACTTTTTCTTTTTAATACTTCACTTGGTTATCAGACAGTAATTTAAATTTAGCTTGAATTAATAAAATAAGATTTAAACCTGCATTAGGAATCATAATGACCTAAATTATACTATATATATCCTCAAATCCACTTAGTTAGAAGAAAACGAGATATTTTGAACATATTCATTCGTATAAATAAAGAAAAATTCCAAATTTAACCTCAAATTAAAAGATGATTATAGCTTAAAACTGAGTTGTACTTGACAGGAAACAAAACAAATATTCAGACTGTGAAAGACTTATCATAAATGCCTTACTTGAATCAATGAAGCCAGTATCTGAATTTTTAAATGAAAACAAAACAATTGCATTAGCATCGTTTAAATTTAAAAGTTCTATGGGTCATGTTGCATTCTATGTTCATCATATGTTCTTACATGTTCTGTGTTACATTTAAAATTCTAATTAGAGACTCTGATTTCTTTTTAAAGTTTTACAACTTTTAAAGGTTTTTTTATATTCTTATTTATGTCAAAAAATATTATATGAAAGCAGTATTCATCTAGTTGAATAAATGAAGGAATTTGGGAGGAGAATAGACGAAATTGTATGTATTACGTGCGGGGAACGAAGAATATGTTTGTGTGTACGTATAGAGTTAGATAAGAGTTAACATCAGTTATAATGCTTTTCGGGTTTTTAGTTGATGTCAGGTATTTTTCAACATGCCCATTTTTTCACTATTTAGTTGCAGGAAGTTACAAGTTGCAAATATTAATGACGAATCTTTTAATACAAGAATAAATGTTTGCTTTAAGGTACCCGATAATTTTTTACATTCAATGCATTACTTAATTTAAATATTAAAGATAATCTGAAATTAAAATCCCCGAGTGAAAGCTCCAAACATATTGTTACTAGCGATTCGAATTGGGTTTGCTTTGTAGATTTAACCACCACTCTTGAAAGTTTGCTTCACTATTTTATATTGTAGATGCTGCAGATTCACTTTTTAATACTGTAGATATTACTGATAGCACATCTAGTAAATTAATCAGCAAATATAAGATAATATCATCAGCTTTTAATTGACAAGACGATACAAGTCAATTTAGTTCAGTCTTATACGATAAACTAACTGTCTTCTAGTGTAGAATTAAAGAACAGACGCTTATTTTAACAACATTCTCTGCTTAAAAATTTAAGAATTTTACCCATTGTTATGAACTGAATAATTTAAATTATCTAAAAGAAGAATCGGTAAAGGATTATTTAATTTAAAGACAAAAGATACTTTAAAATAATATAAATTACGAGCTTATATAAGATCTTAGACCAGAGGAGAATTCTATATTTTCAGTACACGAATTTATTTAAAACGAAACTTGATAAAAAGATGTGAAGCGACTGAAAAACAAAATTCCTATTTTTGACATGTTTATAAACTTTCGAAGGTTTCGTGGTTTTAAATTGCTTGCATTAATATAGCTATTTTATGTACTTGTGTTTATGACTGCCTTAAATGCGGAACTAAAGGTTTAATAGAAGATGAAAATCACCCATTTATATTATTATGCAATGCAGCCCACTTTTTCTGTGATTTTGAAGGTTCATACGCATTTTTATTACATTTTCCTCTAAGCTGGGAAATTCAAAAATATTCAAATATTGAAAGCGAAACGTATCCTTCGAAGTAATTTTATAATCAGAATTTGAAATTTGGAGTAAGCTAAAAAAGCTATTAATTTCCATGTAATGAATCTAAAAGATAAGAAACTCGTATATTGTTCTATTGTTAAAAGTGTTGGAAATAAGAGAGTTAGTTCTTCAATGGATCTAGCAGACTTGCTAGTAGTACTGCATTTCATTTAATGAGAAACACAGACATTAAATATGCTGTTATTGACAACACATATAAACAATCAGAGTATAGATATTTACACAACAATTTATTAGTAATGCAATTAATAGTTGTAAGTTTAATTTTTTCCGATTTTTTAAAAATAAAAGGTTATTTTTAAATTAATCATTTTAATTAATTGTGTATTTCTTGTTATTATTTCATTTGTAACGCATTTTCTATGAATATTTTAATTGAATATAATTTCCTCTTGCAATAAATAATTTAATTATTTACTAGATGAGGCACACATTCTACCTTGCTAGTATCATACCTTGGAACTTTTAGGACGTTTTCTTTATAATTCAAATTTGACATAGTACAAACGGAGGCAAATTATTAGGCTTTAAGAGTTTTTTTCAAAATTATTTGATTTAGCTTATCAAATCCAATAATCTAATAATGTCCTTTTGTTTTTAGACATCCATCCAATCAAGCATTTGCAGTTCTTTAATATCAATGTTTCAGTAACGCATTTGAATAAGAATCTGTATGGAGTGCACTCTATTGTGTATTCATTTTTGCTTCTATTTTCCTTTTACAGTGGGCCTTGAATTTTTGGCTGGATTCTTATCCTGACAAGACAATATTTTACATTACTTTTAGGAAAATGATTAAAAATTTATGTTATGGTGCATTTGCATAACCTAGTACTTGATAAGAAATAATATTTGTAAAATGATAGATATATTGTTTCTGTTGTACACTTCCTTCTGCAAAATAGAACCTTCTTAGAAACTAATTTTTGATATTTTTATGACTTTTTATGAAAAATTATACAGGCATACTAAAAAATAAGGACATCAATAAGATGCAACAATAGAACAATAATAATTATACAGGCATACTAAAAAATAAGATTTTTAAGAAAAATTAAAAATAAAAGCAACGAAACGAAATGTAAATATCAGTAAAAAAATAAAAGTAAGCATTCAAAATCTCAATAATATGAACGGATGTTTCATTCACTTTACTCCATTATATAATATGCAATTTTAGTCATAGTTAATTAACTTGGATTCTTTTTTCTTTTGCTGAAAGCTCTCGCACGTTATTAAATAACGTTTTACTCTCTCCAACTTATATTTCCATAACCGTAGAAAGTCAACTCATTTTTAAATCCAAGTTGCCTTTCTATTTACGAAGAACAGTTTTCTCAATTTTCTTTGTTTCATTCATGAAAATTTCCTTTTCTGCCATATATTCTTGGTACAGAAAATACCGTACACTGAAAGAATGTTTGAAAAGAGACCAAACTGTTTACACAGATAGATAATTAAACATTTAACAAATAATTTAATTTTCAAAAATGTATAATAATAAGATATTTAGATATATAGGACATCAATAAGATATTGCCGCCCATTTCAGGTAATATATTATTGAACTCGCCGTTATATTAAACCACTGAGTCCCAATCATTTCTTGTAACATCGAGAATTCCGAGTTGTTGATGTGATTCCATATTTTGTGCTCATATAGTATGAAAGTGAAGCCCGATCACATCTCATAAATGCTTAGTAGGAGAGAGATCGGGCTATCTAAGAGAGCACCTGCGCACCTCACAGTGGATTCAGAGTGAAGTGAATAGTGCGCAGTAGGACATTCTTATGCTGAAAAATGCTGACCTCCAGACGGGATAGTGGTTAGTGACACTGAGTGCTGCACCGAAGGGCTCAGGTTGGAATCCCGGGGAAGGCTGTAAACGTATAGTCTTTGTGCGGCAAGAAGACTTTCAAAATACACGGCGAGCCGAAATTCTCTCAAGAGATTTGTGGCAAGGAAATAGAAGTGAGAAAGTTTCGGACCGCCTCTCTCCGAGGTGCTCTCTCTCGGAATTTCTAACTGGGACGGAATCTTTTCAGTTACTTAGGTACAGCGACACCTTAATTACCTATTGTACGACAGAGGTACTGGCCTACCCTCTACCTGTACCAGTTTAGGAAGATAGTATTGTAGCATGTCTTCAATATAACGACGTCCTACTCATGTGCCTGTAATGCTTACTTAAAGATTAATTGCTGTTAGCACTGGTAGTAGTACAGCCGTTATTCCAAGCTGACGGATAATGTGTATCTACAAAGTGGTAAAGGTGTCCACCCAGTGGCTACGTCTTCACTACATCGTCACAGGCCAATCAACACTCTGAAGCAGAAAAACTACACTGTCCCATATGGCACTCCACATAACTCTGACGAGACACATTTGCAAATATTCACGAGAATGGGTTGCTGTTGAAATAACGGGTGATCACCAAAACTGGATCAGACAACCATCGCGAAACTATCCGAGACAGTATTGGAGTAATGGAAACGTTCTGAACGCTTCTCATGCTTTGAGTAGTAGACCGTGGATCAGATATGGCAAGACGTCATCTGCAATGATTAATATACAGTGACATTTCATTTCTTTTTTAAAATTTGAGGTGCTGTGTATTTCGTTCATGGGTCCACTGATGTCAAATCTGACCAACATCAACCTGTGTTTCCTCCTCGATACTATACTGCGCGAAGATCAACTAGCGTTACGGAGGCTTAATGTAAAGATTGACCCGTTTGTTGGTACTGAGTACAACGACCTTGTCTTCTTCGTTCACTAGATAACTCTCGCGTATTACGATCGTGATGCCACAGAACCTGATGGCTTCGCGCTTTATTTGAACACTTATATACCGGATCTGATTGGCTTGCAAATCCTAATTAAACTTTTGATTAATATTGAATTTTTCTACAGTTTACGTCTGACTGTATTTACTTTCATTTATGAGCATTTGAATTTTGTGAATAATTCGAATTTTAATTATTTTCGACCCACTGAAAAATACACAAGAAGAATCAGGAGCAATTAATAAGTAACAGATAAAATTTAATTTAAAATTAATCAAAAGGCTAACTGAGAAGACGAAAAGATGTGAAATAATTTATTTCGCAATATCTAATGCAATATATTTACATATCAAAACATGTAAAACTCATGAAAAATAGAATAAAAACTAATGGCAGGTAGACCGATCTTAGAAAATAATAAAGTCTTAAAAACAGCTTTAATTAATTGTTGTCATCATTAAACTAAGAAATATAATAATTAATGAAAAGTTTTCCATTACTAAATTAAGAAATATAACAAAAATATCTTTTTAAACAATTGGGTGCTTAAATTCATAATAAAATGTGGCCTATATAAAACGGTTTACCAAAATAGTTAGTTTATTTGTTTGAGTCTAATAATTTGTCCACGTCTATAACTCTGCCATCCGATTTTTCAATGGAAAGCAAACTTTGGATTATCATAACTGTTTTGCTTAGTAGTTCAAAGAATATAATAATCATTATCATTGAAACTGATACAATTTATGAGGATATTCGTTCTCTTTAGGATAAATGAAACAAAAATGAAAAAAGACGTGAAATACTAAAGTAAGTGAAAATTATAGCTTAATAAACTCCTGCTAGCAAGAAAATATACAGCATTATGTTGGTTAAATTTTATAATTTCTCTTTTCTATAGAAATTTTACACTAACATAAATCACTGGTGTAGGTCAAGAAAATTATAATTTACTCTTCTTTATTTACTTCTAGATTTTATCCATATCAGAGTACAAGTCTTATCGTTAATAATAATTTAAGCAAATAAAGTATGAAATATGCAAAATAAAACTTTTCAAGAAATTAAAATAAAACATATAATTAAAGTTCAATAATCCGGCATCCAAAGGCTGAGAACACACAACAATCTGACCCGCTTTTCGCCACGTTCCTGTTGTAAGATGGGACTGTTAATATTTTGCTCGGCAATATTCGGAAAAGTTCTGCAACTGTTTTACGTCTTCTGGCCATTTTCAGTAGCTGTTTTGTTAAAAAGTTCAGGTTTACGTATCATTTTCTTTCTTTATCTTTATTAATTTAGAATATTCCAATACTTGACGAAAGCATTGGTAAAACAGTAAAACAGAAGCATGTAACTTTAATGATTCATGAAGAGCTGGGCAGTAACAATCTATGGACCAAGCAGTTATTCAAAACCTTAAATGTAGATATTGGACTTAGTTTATAGATAATTTATTAAGCTGTAATTGCAGCTTCAAGATCTTTCAAGTTCAGTTCAACATAAAAGATACTGCTGCTATTACACAGAAGTGCTACGTCATTTTTATTTACAAATTATCTGCAAGATTTCATATTTTAATGTTACAATGAAACCGCAGGGACCAAAAAAATTTCTACGTAATAGAAACATGTAAATAGCAATAACACAATATTAGCAAATTCTTGACGAAAATTGTTACCAAAATGACATGAAGTAAATCTTTATCAAAGAAGATCAAAACACGCTGATGTTCCAATGACCTCTGAGTAACTGAAAACAATTAAAAATCTTGCTTCCAATCCTCAGGCTTGCATAAATGAAATAGCTGAATGGATTGAAAGTGATGAAAATGAAACATTTGTGGAAAAGTTAAGTAAGGATATCATAATTAAAAGTATGTTGATTTCGCAAGTAGCGAAACGAATGGAGAATGACGAAGAAAAAAGTGATTCAACAAGACTCATTTGGCATGAAGCTTGTGAAACGTTAAATATATTTTTGAAATTTACCCGTAAACTAAGAAATATAATATTGGAGATGATTATTCATATTCTGCGCAAGAAGTTTCTACGAAAAAATAACGGAATCTATGAAGCAAGTGGACATTCGAATTTTATGTAGAAAGCCTTCATGTACTGAAACTATTAAATTTCAAAATAAAAACTTACTAAATATATTTAAATTATGAATAAATTTATATACTAAAATGTTTACACAGGATTTATTTACGCAGTATCATTAATTTCAAATTTTTCGTTTTCAATACATTCAATAACAACTTCAACTTGTTTTGCGGCATTATGAAATTTTAATCCAATAATCTGGCATAAGAGATAAGCGGACATCCCTAAAATCTCAAGGTAGCTGGATTATCTGATTTTTGCTGTAATAATGTATCTTGTGTTTAAAACAAAGAGCATTACATGTCAAGTGTTTAACAATGAAACACATTTAGGTGTTTACTGAATTAAAATTACTCTGAAAACAACAAAATACAGTGGTCGTCTTCAAATTTTCCAATATATATATATATATTAATAACTTATTTACTTAAGTGATATTGAATATATTATCTCTTAATATAAAGTTAGTAGAATTGTATCTGAATGATGTAACCCAGAAGCAATGAATCTCGAAAATAATTTTTTTAAAAATCCACAAACTACTTAGTTTTAGATTACTGTCAGATATTAACAATAGTGTATTTTCTCTAAATTCTAAATATATTTAATTTACAAGTAGATTAACATGTTTCAAAAACATAAAATTTCATAAATATATTTAACGTACATTAACAATTCATATCCAATCAATATTTTATTTTCAGTTAATTCTTTAATTCTTTAATTTTGATTCGGCGATCTCTGTTCAAAGAAGTGCTGCAAACTCTGTTGAGTTGCAATAAAGCACAATGCAAACTATATTTGAATTAGTTCCTTTTTATTATTTTTGTTACAATCTAAGAATTATTGCTTATGTAAACGAACAATTTTTACAGCTTCGAAAATAAATGAAAGAAATTCAGTTCAGTAATTTAGGTAATAATATATTGACTCATCAAACAACAGTATTAGAATAATCATTAGAATTCATTTAAAAAATTTTAATTAAAAAATGTAGAAAAACTTAAAAAAATGTTTGAAACTATTAAAACTAAATTATTAATTTTTAAATTTGCATTTGTTCTGATTTTTCCAGATTTGAGAAAATATGCATTACATCCTATTTTTTAAGCAAATTCTGAAAAGCTTACCTTCAAAGTAAAATATATAAATGATTCCATTTTTATAAATTAAACCAAACACCTATTTCATTCATTTCTCCATCTAGTTGACATGACTCTAAAATTCTTTGAATAATGTACTGATGTTGCAGGAATTGAAGACATCCAAAATCATTTTAAAAATATTCATGCATTTGTAATCAGCGCATTTTAAAATCACATGACTTTGCTACTTTATGTTTTCAATCCTGCAAATTTATTTTAACATTATTTCATCAGAGAGATCATCTGTATTCAAAGACAGCTTTTGTTTAGCTTCAAATGTTTAATTATTTCGACAAAATTATGGAAAGTTCAAAAATTATTTAAGAGACTTAGACAATTTGTTAAATGCAGAATTTTTATCAAAGTATTCTGAATAAGTAACTGCTGAAGAAAGAAATAATTTTTGAGATTCTGCATTATCTAATTTTTTCAAATGTTAACGAACTTAAAATCCAAAAAATTCTGTACTTAAGGCTTATTGGTCAAAACTCTGAAAACATCTAGACCAGAACGTTTTCCTCTCTAGTTCTTCAAGGATAAGTTGAATATCGGCATTAAATGTCGAGAGAACAAACAAACGTGTTTCAATAATCGGTTGATTTCTGAAGTATTATCATCAATTATAAGCAGGTTGAATAATTGCTTAGAGCAATTTTTAATTTCGTAATCAAGCACATTTGGCATTTTTTCTGAACTCAAAAAAGAACATGAATTCTGTGCTTTCAAAAAAAAAAAAAAAAAAAAAAAAAAAAATATTTCATTGTTAAATGACAACGGATTAGAATCTAACCCACGTGCGTTATTGGAAAGCTACAAAAATAACTTAAAAATAACTATAGCCGAATGTTTGTCTATAGCCGAAGTTTAAAAGAAGTCTTAACTTGAACAGTATGTTAGAATCTAATAATAAGAAGAATTTTTTATTTTATCTAATCGCTTCTCATGATTTTGCTTATCCAGAGTTCTGGCATTCAATTGTATGATACAATTTCATGAATTATCATATGTGGGCACTTTACATCTGTCTCTAGTCATAAATCTTGAGCATGATTGATCCAACTACAGTCCGATTCTTGAATAAAACGCTTCGATAAGTGAAGTTGAAAATTCTCATACCCTCTTCTGTTTCCAATAAACCCATTTTCATAACGAATGATTTCAAGTGCTCCCACTCCAAACGGCAGTCATGAGCATTACATCCATGTCTTATCAAGGATTACAAAAATTCCGTTAATTCCCTTCCGTTAAAATTCCGTTCCTGTTTCCGTTAACGACCATCCAAGGGTAATAGAAGTGTATATATTCCCATGGTAATTAGCAGAGTTACGTTCAATATGCTCTAACGTTTTTTGAATTTAGCTGAAATCAATTTTTTCGTTTATTGCATCTTTCATGCAGCTCTTCAGTAATTAACTAGGTATTGGAAAGAATGGAAATGATTATCTTAATGAAAACTAAATGAAATTATTGAATATTAACAGTTTCATATTTCTGTTTGACTTTCTTGTAAGCTACTTAATATATTCTTCATTTTAAAGAGGTGTAAGGTTAATTCTAGTAAGGAAAATCATAAAGAGTACATTTCAAACACTGAGAATATAATGCTTCTTTTAATTATTTAAGTTAAAAACCAGGAAGAAGAGCTCTCTTATCGTAAATTAAGGACCATATGATATGTTAGGCTCTGAAAAATGAGTTTAATGAACAGTTGAAGAGTTAAATATATAGACACTAAATATACTTTTAATTACTTTAACTGGCTTCTCCTAAAATTTCTTTTATTCTAAGATTTTTGTTTTCATCTCTTCACGCAAATGACGTTACACACGTACTGGCATCTCTTTTCTAACCTTGGTCTTCTTATTTTTGTTGCTTGTCAGAAGGGTACACGTTAAATATGCACTTCTGATTAGGTAGCTCAAAAGAAATATGACTAGCAGCTAAAGATGGAACGAATTTCATAACGTATACAAACCTCTGACAGCGCCTTGAAGTCAACAAACCGTGTTTAAAAATGCAAGGTCTGCCATGTAGGCGGTTATTGAAGATAAACGTCAGTGCCAGATACAGGGCCAATGGAAGTGTTTCGTGTTCCTGGCCCATTGCCTTTTGTGAGTCACCAAAATTACAAACAACTCAGTCATGTAGCAGCGTGGATGTACATAGGCGGGGCTTATTTGCAAGGGGAAGGCCAGTGCCTGCAGAATAGGTTCGGTGGTATGCCGACCGGGATGAGACTGGGATCTAACGAAGGTATGTCATTTCTCTCTTTTCTCGACTTGGCGGCTCCTTTTTCTTCTTCACGTTCCACTCCCTCCAACTCCGTTCTGAAGGTACAACTGCTAATGTTGGGGAATTCTGATATTTATCGATGCTTCATTTGTTGTCGTTCCTAATTATGGAGATATTTGGCACTTGTTAATGTGGCAAAATAAAACATGTATTTTAATACACCTCATGAAACAGATTATGATTTTTATTTCGATTTGATCTCGTTATATTTTTCGTATAATATATGAATTTTACTAATAACGCTTAGTTATTAAAATATTATTTCAAATGTAAAAGTTTTCAAATATTAAAGAAAAGAAAGAATGTTAAAGTAATGCGAAAACAATATTCTAAAGAATGAAGGAATTTTTTTTAATCCTTGTAAAATAGGAAATATACAGTTACAGTTAACCCTAAGAGAACGTGTATCTATATACACATTTATACATGGCCTACATTTAATACGCGATTTTTATCTACAAATAGGTATACTGGAAAACATTTTATATATTTTTAGTAATTTGAGAAACTCATTTTATTTAGAAATTTTAAAACTATGCAGAGGAGCCTCGTATCTTAAGCATAGTAACGAAAATTCAGGAAAATTAGGTACGTCATAAATGCAGGAAATATATGCAAGTGTTAGTTGATCCTTTAATGTTATGATTTATCGCTATAAAATAAAGTCAAAATCCAGCCAATAGCAGACCAGACTGAAAGCAGCTAAATTTTAAAAGGATGAAAAGTGAGATACAGATTTTCGACAACTCGAAATTTTGCACTGAAGATTCCAACGCATATTTAAGAATAAATTAAGCTTTTGAAATCTTTTCAAAAAAATTGCTTAACTAAAAATTTTTTTTAATAAATAGTCCCTGATGTAAATTTAAAATTCAGTACCTTAAAAATAAATTAATCTGCATTTAAAAATGCGGGCATACTTTTTTAATATCAAATTAGGTTCATGAGAAGTGCAGAATAATTAATGAAAAACAAAGTTTATAGACTGTAAATATTAAAAATGGTGAATTATAAACTATTAATTGTTAAATAATAGATACCAAAATTTGATTTGAAAATCTAGAAAAAAAAAAGAAAGAAAAAAAAACTTTATGGGTTCTTTTTTATCTGTGAAAGAAAATTATTTTTTAATTGCAGAAAAGTTTCTAATTTTTTACAGTATTTTTTTAAATTGCCATTTCAGAAGTGCATAGATAAATATTCGTAGCACTTACTCAGTCAGATCATAAATAATAATAAAATTTTGATAATTTAACGTTTTAAAGATATTCCTTAAAGAGTTTCCATTAATATTTCAGAGATATTTTCTCCATCTTCATCCAAGCACATCGCCCTCTTTCTTTTTTTCTTTTTACCTGTAAAGTAATGACGAAATAGATAATAGAATAGAGACGACTTAATACCATGATAAAGGTCTGGTTAGGTTCTGGTTCAAAAATGTCCCTGGAAAGCTTAGCAGTCACTTGAGTGTATCTTTCAACTTTATAGATTTCTCTCCTCTCCTCTCCATATTAAATATTTGCTGATCTTGCTTTCGAATGAGTCATAGTTACACAAAGAAAGTGATTTTATCTTGATCTCTCTCATCTGAGGTTAAGATACGTCTGTTCGTTTCTTCCAAACAAACATTTCTTGTAAAAGAAAAAAGAAGTTCTCATGTTTTCTTCTCTTTTTGTTTTTTAAGTAAAGGCTGAGAATAATTAACTACTCTTATTTTTAAATAATATAAGTCAGGGCAGAAATAAATGACTGCATAACAATTCTAACTCTAGGCACGAGTTGGTGTGTAGATAACGTAGGAAAACCTGAAAATAACATACAGTGTCCTTTCTTTGAGGACCACTGACGTGAATTTCGGGAGCTGCCTTCTGAAATGACAACTCTGGAGAGTGTGGTGTTTTGAGGAGGTTGAATGACAAGCCGCTGTGTTCGCATTCGAATTTGGAATAAGATATGGATGTTGGTGGCACCATCGGTGGAAAGAATGGAATATTATGACTATGATTATGGAATATTATGAACCTTTAATTATGACTCAAGGAAACACATTATTATTATGTATTAACGTAATGTTATAATTTTAATTGTTATTAATTTTATATTAGGTACAAGCTTGTAATTAAGCTGTAACATCTAACAATTTTGAAAACAAAACTATTTATTATCACTTTGAAAACTGATATTCTTGCCAAGCTTTAAACAGAAACAGTTGGAAAATAGAGCAATAACAGAACCTCAGCCAACTCCCAGAAGCCATAAGGCTCATAAGTAGCTGAGTGTGTAAGACTATCGAACAGTGATTATTCGACTCGGATCACTTTGACCGGTCTATGTGCTTGGTTTTCGTATCTAATGTGTAACTTGAACGCAAATCCAGTTTTCCCCAGAAAGACGTTCAGAGAGGAATCGCTTCTCTTGCACTCGTAAGTTTCACTAATTGCACCATTTGATTAAGCACAAATATAATACAGAGTATCCTGCTTCAAAAATTTTAGTTGATAAGTTTAAGACTGGTGTGGTATCTATATACACGTTTCGAAATTTTCATTTCAAAATCAGTATTATTGTAATATATAAAATCTGAAGCAAAAAACTCTATTCTAACCGATATTCATCGGACCGGTATACATCAGAATTTGAATATTCTCAAAGCTCGATGAAAACACTCAGATTTCGAAAAACTGCTCTTAGGAAAATTTGCATTTATTTATTGGAAAAATACGAGGCACGTCCAGAAAGTAAGTTCCGTTTCAATTTATCTCCGCTGCAGCTCTGCGATCGCAGTTCCGCACATGCGCAGTAGACGCTCTGTATCAAGGAGAAGAAACGCGCGCCATTTGGAGATCGCTGTCAGTCACGTACGCTTTGTTGTGCTTGTTTACAATGTCGGTGTTGATTGAAAATCCCGCCGCTTGTGAAATCAGATCTGTGATTCGTTTTCTGAATGCGAGGAAAGTGAAACCTAGTGAAATTTATCGGCAAATTTGCGATGTTTACGGACCAAAAGCGATGAGTGATTCAATGGTGAGAAGATGGGTCCGAAAGTTCAATGACGGACGTAGTGATGCGCACGATGAAGAACGAAGTGGGCGTCCATCTTTGGTTACAGAAGAACTGGTTCACGCGATTGATGACAAGATCCATGAAAACCGAAGGTTTACAATTAGTGCTCTCGCTATGGAATTTCCCCAAATTTCACGATCACTAATGCATGAAATTGTTACCGAAAAACTGAAATTTCGTAAACTTTGCTCACGTTGGGTACCAAAGATTCTTACTGAGCAACACAAAACAAAACGGATGGGTAGTGCACTTCAGTTTTTGACCCGTTATGCTGAAAGCGGTGAAGAATTTCTGACACAGATAGTCACAGGAGATGAAACTTGGGTTTCTTACGACACCCCTGAAAGTAAGCGGCAATCAATGGAATGGAGGCACACTTCATCCCCAGCAAAGGTTAAGCCGAAGCAAATCTTGACACCTCGAAAAATGATGTGCACAGTGTTCTGGGACTGGAAAGGCATCTTACTCATTAATTTCTTACCGCGTGGTCAAACAATCAGAGCAGATGCTTATTGCGAGACACTTCGGAAATTGCGCCGTGCAATTCAGAATAAGCGCCGAGGATTGCTGTCAAAAGGTGTTGTTTTTCTTCACGACAACGCACGACCACACACTGCAAATGTGACGAAAAACCTCCTACAGGGATTTGGCTGGGACGTGTTTGACCATCCTCCGTACAGCCCTGACCTCGCTCCTAGCGACTTTCATCTGTTCTTACATCTTAAGTCTTTCCTTGGCGGTCAACACTTTA
Source organism: Stegodyphus mimosarum (assembly GCA_000611955.2). NCBI lineage: Eukaryota > Metazoa > Arthropoda > Arachnida > Araneae > Eresidae > Stegodyphus > Stegodyphus mimosarum. Next base: position 411,675 of record KK113893.1, read on the forward strand.
ACAATGACGACGAGCTGAAAGAAACTGTTTCCAACTGGTTGAAGACACAGGCGGCAAATTTCTATGAAGAAGGTATACAAAAACTTGTGCCACGCTATGACAAATGCCTGCAATATTTCGGCAGTTATGTGGAAAAGTAGTTTAAGAGTTGTTGAATTTTGTGCAATAAATAACTTTTCTGTAGCTGTACACAATTTACTTTTATTACCAAACGGAACTTACTTTCTGGACGTACATTGTAAAAGGAACAAATATTTAAATTAAACTAATGGGCTGGCAGCAACATAAAGAATTTATTCCCAAACTGATTGTCTAACTGAAAGAGTTAGAATAGAATTACTTTCGATATATTTTTACTAAGTGAAGGAAATAGAGTGCTAAAAAAGGGAACAGAAACTCCTAAGAGTTATTTAAAAATTAAAAAGGACAAATGATATTATTTGGATTGCCAATAATGCCAGAAATTGTTTATTAAAGTAATGTCTCATTTCCAGTTCTAATATTCGTCTGCTACTCGGAATAATAAAAAGTTTTGGTAAAAAATTTGATGAGGAAGAATCAAAAAGAGACAGATAATTAGATTTAATGACACCCAGAAAAATACACTCAAGACGTTTTCCAACGGATGCGATTAAAAAAGTAACTTCTTAGACAGGAACGCTTTTTTTATTGCGTTTATTCCCAAAGCAATTTACTGGAAATATTTGCTACCTTCATAACATTACTAATTGTTTTGGAATCAAATTCATTTACTTTTAATTTGAATTTAAATAATTCATATCAACATTTATTTTCATTTAATTTCAATTAATTACAATAATAATTAGAACTGAATTAATAATATACAAGCTGGCATTTCGGAGGAGAATATCAAATCTGAAGCTCGATTAAAACACTCAGCCAGTATGACAGGAAAGTCAAAGATGTGTACTTTAGAAATTTGGATACCAAGACAGTAAGGGCAGCAATTATAACTTCGCTGACCATTTGAAATATTTTAATTCCTGTAAACTGTTTTGTTCTCAGTCTGCCTACAATATATGAAACAATTCGGTTGCAATTTACCTTGGGAATAGAATTTTTCTTTACTTCTTGGGAAATGAATCTTCGGCTGGTTATAGCATCTGTATCGGCAAGTTTTAAACTGTTTGAAAGTTGAGTACCATTTCGGACTTCTTTGGCGACGTAGTCGGCTCGCTCAGTGCCAGAAATATTGACGTGAGCTGGAATCCACTGTAGGGTGCAAATGTCTGACTGAGGAAGAGCATTCCATATCGTTTGTACGCGTACCCAAAGTTCGTCTGCAGACGCAACAGGACGAGGATCACGAGCAAGACGCCGACCAATGACATCCCACACATGTTCAATTGGCGACATATCCGGGGAACACGCAGGCCAAGGAAGAAGCTGTACCTGCTGCGCTGCAAAGAAGGATTTAACAATCCGAGCAGTATGAGGGCGGGCATTGTCCTGTTGAAATACAGCGCCTGGCAAGCTTTGAAGGAAGGGAACAGCTTCGGGCTGTAGAACTTCACGGATATACCGGTTGCTGTTCAGATTGCCCACAATTCGTAGCAATTGAGATCGTCTATGATATGCTATGGCGCCCCAGACCATAACTCCGGGTGTTCGTCCACTGTGGCGTTCGATAATGCACTCCGGAAGGTGGCGTTCACCGGCATAGCGTCTGACACGAATGCGGCCATCATGGTACCACAAATTAAAGCGGGATTCGTCAGAAAACACGACATGCTGCCAATCAGCACGCCAGTCTCTATGCTGATTGGCCCATTGTAGCCGCAGGCGGCGATGGTCGTGCGTTAGGGGGATCCTGTATAAAGGAGTCCGTGCGCGCAGTCCACACTGCAGCAGACGTCTACGAATTGATGAAGCACACAATGAAACACCTGTAGCTATTGACCACAGTGCTGCCAATTGTCTAGAGGAAGCTGTACGGTCCGTCCGCGCCATGCGGACCAGGTGTCTATCATCGCGAGCTGACGTCACATTTCGGGGTCCACTCCCGGATTTCCGAGTTGTCCGACACTCGTCCGTCCACTGCTTCCAAACGCGCATCACTGTGCTGCTGTTACGCTGCACACGAGAGGCTACTGCACGATACGACAATCCAGCTTCACGAAGGCCGATGATTCTCCCTCGTTCAAACTCTGTAAGTTGTTCAAATCTCGCTCTCTTTCGTCGACGAGGCATAAGTACAGATTGAGTTAACGTTTACCACTAGCAGATAACCACCGATAACCATACACGCCTCACTACAGCCGTCTATTTATTCGGATCCATCAGCCGTTCAGAGGGCGCTGCTCAGCATACGCATGCGCTACGGATTTGCAATTCTAATCATTTGCATATCATGCGCTACTTTGCATTTCCTGAAAATTTCAGCTCACTCGCGTAAGTCCTTCATGGTGTTGCAATTTTCACAAACGTGAGTGTATTAGAAAACCTTTTCATTTTCTTAATTCATTCAGACTTCCATTTCGGCTACATTGTTTCATTTTAACGAAAATAAATAAAATTGAAAGGTATTTTTACTAAATGCACATAGGCTTTCAGAACGTCAGAATTCCTATGACAGCTCTAATTTACTAAATGATTTTAAAGTAGTAATATTCACTGTTATATTTTGCATTATTATTTTTTATTCACCCAAATAGGGATAATAAAGCGTGATAGATGTAAAAAAAGTGCACCAAATTTAAAATTACACAAAATTCTAATTTAAGTTGAGGTTAATTTTAGAGAGGTGTTAGAAATATTTCAAGGAAATATAACAAGTTTTTTCCTCCTAAAACAATTTACACACTTATATAAACTTAATTTAGAACTGAAGCTTAATTTTAACTTCGTTTGGGTTTAAACATCAAGAAATCGGATTGTTTCAAGCATTCCGTATGGATTTTCGGAGTCGATGTTGTAACACAGATTTCAATAAATAACTATTATAACTTCAAAAATTGTCTGAAAATGCAGTTTTTGAGATTTTTGATATAGTTTTCTCCATATAAAGGAAATTATTTCAATTTTTATTCTAGTTATTATGTTTCGAATATAAGGAAACGAAATTTACGAAAATAAATCTTTCACAAGGAAAAAAGGCTTAGTGGGAATTTTAATCTTAGAAATAAAATCAGACATTGGACTCCAATAAAACTTCAGAATTAAATACTGAATATAACCACTAGCTCTAAAATTTAAATTTTTGTAGTCTGAGGGATTAACAATATAAAATAAAAAAAAATCGAAACGAATGCTGCAACCTGAATGAGAATGGTAGGAAAACTTATAAGGTATTTCTCCCGTCGTTTTCGCATGCCTTCGTGGTGTAGTGGTCTGCATGCTCGACGCGTAACCGAGAGGTCCGTGGTTTGATTCCCGGCGAAGGCGTTGCTCATTTTTCATGTCTGATGCTTCCAAAAATAACCTAATGTCTCTACACTGGCGCCCGAACTAAAAAGGTGGTGGATGATGATTCTCCACCACCGCGATTTGGTGATTGGGTCCCCAAAACCCAAGTCGCCCTTTAAAAGGGGGGAGTATATAAAGTATTTCTCTCGTCTCCTTCGCATGCCTTCGTGGTGTAGTGGTCTGCATGCTCGACGCGTAACCGAGAGGTCCGTGGTTCGATTCTCGGCGAAGGCGTTGCTCATTTTTCATGTCTCCTGCTTTGTAATAACCTAATGTCTCTACAAACTGAGTTTCAATCTGATGGCCTACGTGCAGTTAGTAGACTAACTTAGATATGTAAAAAATGCATGTAAGCAGATATAAAGTAGTTTTACTTTCATACCAGATAAAAAGCATCAAAATATTCAAAAATGAATTTCTGAATACAAAGAAATTTATCACCATTCTATAACTGACATTTAAAAAATGATGTAACTGCTTAGCAAAATAATTTTATGTTTCTAATATAAAATTAAAATCATCTTGCTTTGGAGGAAAAAAATAAATGCTCGCTTTAAAATTTGTCTTGAGCACGAGAATAGCACGCAGTGAGTTCTCCTTATTACTTACTTACCATTCTATATTTCTTATCGTAGTCACTTTTTTACAAATTCAGAAATTCAGTTTTTCATGGCAGTTTTGCTGATAAGTATAAAAAGATTAATTCCATATGTTTACTCAGATCTGCAATAGATACTTTGGGGATAAAATTTCAGAACTCGTTTAAATGATATTCTAAATTATGTTGAGCAATCTATAACTGCCGATTAACATAATAAGGTCGGATAAATTACATCGACAGTTAGTTAACATATGTATTTTTCTTAAATTTTGAGTTTTAAAATTTTCCGTTTGCTTAATAAAATTACTTTTTATCTTTATGAAGAAACTTCTGCAATATTTTAGATGAAAAATTTTTCAAACACTCTAACGTCAGCAATAATAATTGTAAAATCAGTAGTTATAAATTATAGAAACCAGATTTTGAGCGCTTTGATAGTTGATTTAACTTTTAGCCTTTATTGAGATAACATATCTTAGTTTATTTCCTAAAAATTTTTTTTTTTAATTTGAAATGTTAAACTTTCGACAGCAAACTAATAGGTTAAACTGGTCTATTATCCTTAAAAAAATTCTACGTAGTATACTAAGCACGAGTGGGTGGTCTCTGAGCTTTATAAACAAAGAATAGACTGTTCTAAAACATCTGTTATATACGACAAGTGCAATAAAAGCTTTCATTCTTCAAAATTCTTCGTATCAAGGTAGTACGTGAGAAGACCTACATGCACGCTTAGATTCGTAATTACCTCAAAACAACTATGAATTTGGAGAATTTCTTAGAAAAATATGAATACAGAATATTTGCTTTTAGCATACCATTGACATGAACATCCTCATGCTTATCATACTTAGGCACCGGTACTGATTTAAATAATACATCACGAAATTTTTCCCCTTGTAAGAATTTATAAAGTAATAATGATTAATGTCAAACTTCTTTTACTGAAATATTAAAACGTAAAGATTGGAAAGTACTATTATAGCAATGAATATAAAATCTGCAATTTGCGATTCATTTTAATATTACCGCAAGCAGACTGGAAACACATAAACTCCGTATGAAATTCCAGTCATGTACCTCCTTATCTGAGTAGCATAATTTCATGATTTGTTTTCGAAAAAAACTGCCTTATATACTTACTTTATATACAAAAAAAAAATCAGGTCATTTAGCAGCCGGAAACAGAGACGAGCAACCAGTACAATCGTATCCCGGTGTCCGCGATTTAGTAATCTGTAATTTTAATTATGCGCAGTTCGCAGGAAAGGAAAAATTTACTTTAAAAATTAAAAATTTTCGCCAAATGTTAAGCAGCCTTTGGCTGAATGTTAAGCAGCCTTTGTGAAACACAGACATTGAAACAAGTTTAGTATGACTTTACTACAGTAATTACAACCATATTCACGAGCATATATTTCACTAACAAATGTAACTGAATGGGAGAGAGGGTGAGAAGTTCATCTTCGAAGCTTCTTTATATGATTTTAGGTTAAAGATTGCTCATCAGATTAGTGCGTTTCTTAACGGCTGTAAGAATGTCAACAGGGACCACAGTTAGCATTGCCATAATATATAACTCCTCCTCCTCCTCCTTTATGTACAAAGATTTTCCAGTTCAATTTCTCTCAGCTGTGCTTGAACAATTTCTCTCTTCTCATTAGCGACATTTTATCACAGCTCTCGTATTTAGAAATTTTTATTTACATTACCGTGGCTTTCAAGTACAAGAGCTATGATGCTTCTAAACTTAAGATTACTGTATATTTTACTGCATATTTACTGTATTGTATATTTTGTTGTTATTTATTAAATCTGATAATTCCTTATTGTGCCAGATTTATATATTAAACTTAACCATATTAATATACCAAACATGAATATCCTGTTCTACAACATAGCGTTCGGTATCATCTGCGGTTTCACGTAACCTTGTTATGTCCTGAAACGGATTATCCGCAGATGTGAGGGTTCTACTTTCACGGATTTTATCCATTCGGCCATTTTTAGGCCTGAGCTGTATAAGTAACAAAACTAGTGTAAAGTTATGTAGTTGTAAGTTATTTCAGAAATCTTATAAGTGAAATCTCGAGCACTGCTGATTATCAGGGCTGGTAAAACTAGTGTGTGCATTCGCAACTGTCGTTCGTCATGGACCTTGAACACCAGGGATGGAAGAACAACGTTACCCAGGTCCAGCTCAATTTTAATCCAGAGGGTTCTGATTGAAGAGTCTGTAGCTCTCTCCATCTCTTCTCTTCCTCCACCACCAATCTCAATGGAGAAAATTTTGAGGTGCCTTAAAAGCAAACTTTTGTTATTTGAGATGTGACCAATCAGCATCGAAGTTTCTTCCGTTTACCATCACACACGTCCAGCAATACGAAAAGATTTCCCAAGCAAACATAGCGGAAAATTTTTTTTAGAGTAATAAATGTTTCGCAAACATTAAAACATTGGTTTTACTAAATGCTGAAATAGGAAAAGGATATTTATCTGTTAAAATCGTGGAAAGAAAGTTTCCTCCTTCCTTTTTTTAACAGGGTAACTGTTATAGATTTTTTAATGTTTTGCCGTTTTTCGATACTAAAGCAATTCATCTATAACTAGCTTTTGTTCATATAATTATTTTTATCCCTTTCCTTATTGTATTACTTCTAATGCGAAAGATTATTATAATTCATAAAGACTTTTTTTACATTTCTTAATAATTATATTTTAGCTGTAGTTCATTAGAGTATTAATTATATAAAAAGTTCCTTTTGCCGCAGTTTTCATGAAATTTTTTAGTTTTATAAAGCGTAAAATGAAGCTTTTCTTGAAAAGGTCTTTTACTGTCGTATCCCTGCAAAATATTTCAGTCCTTTCGAGAACTATTGGTTTACTTTATAAACTATTGGTTTGCTTTACAAAGCTGGAAGTTTTCTTTCAAATGCTCGCATATCTTTCATCGAATGTGTTTTGACTGCTTCAGCGGATACCACTAAAATAGGTTTTCTCCGAAGAAGGGAAATTTGCTTGCTGTAGGAGCCTCTTCTAGCACCATTTTTATCTTTAGCACCATTATCTGCACCTCGTCCTCCCCAACGGTGTGGTGGCGCGAAAGACTGTTTTTCATCCCCCACAGGCCCATCCCCTACAAAAGAAAAGAGAAACATATCATCTAAAGAAAATATTACACTGATGTTTATTAATTCGTAACGTTATTTGTGGTTTCAGCTATTCAAAAAGTTAGTAGTGATTTCTTCTGATATTTATATATTCGAAATATTATTTATGGTTTCAAGTAAGCTCTAATCAATAAATTACATTATTTCTATGATATTAATACCCAATATTAGTTTTGGATTGTAATAACCTTGTATCATCTTATTATTTGAAGAATATATGCAGAAAATTACGCTAGTAGTAAACATGCGGGTAAAACATAACAACTGTAATTTTAGAAAACAAGAGGTTATGAATGTGAAAATGTTCTGTAGGATAAATAAAACCTTTTCAATATATGACTTATTTTTCAAGCATTAAATTTTAAGGAAATTATAAAAATTCTTTTTCTGAAAGCTGATTTGTTCAGAAAATAATTTGAAGGATTTAATGAAGTTGGCAAAGCGAGCAAGAGCTATTTTTCTTTGGGAAGAAATACGATAAGAGATTTTCTTTTGGTAACTGGCCCGGATATGGTACATGAGGAAAAAATCTACTAAATCTCTTTCAACGAGCCGTTTGCACAGTCAGGAGTAGAACATAATACTTTGTGGTTTCAAAAAAAAGTTTAAGTTTTTAAAATGCTCCTTAGGGCCTTGCAAAATGTAATCCAGAGTCCTACATACATATTTTCACATCTTTGATCATTTTTATTCTACATTACCTCATCTTCAGAGCTTATTGAAAATGGCCAAAATATCACTAAAAACTATTTTTAAGGAACATATTTAACATGAGCGTTCATAGAGTTCTTATTAAATTCAAATGCAATTGAAGTCTAAATCTTTAATGACATTTCAGAAAAAATGCATTCAAAGCAGACATTTTTAATTTCTCCTGTGCGACATGTTTGTAACTTAAACATAGTGTATCTTTGATTCCTGTATCTTACGCTTCGTGTCGACCTTGTTCCATTCGCAAAATTATAAAATAATATATGGCATTTTATGCAAATGACATCATTTTACAATGTCCAGTACTCTTTGTATAAAAAGCTTGTAAGCAAAGAAATCAAAATAAAAAGCAATAATTCAATAACTGTGAAGTAGTGCAGCTCGGGAATCTTGAAACTGTTGTGTCGCCTGCCAATACCTTTCAAATAGATTCTCCAGTTGCAAACTATCATTCTTTGAAGTGACAAACATCAAGTTTCTTATCATTTCATGCAAAAATAATTTGGATTTGAAAAAGATTGAAATTGTATACATATTTAGCAAGGTTGTTCTGCTATTTCTAAACGGAATGCTACAACAAAATACCATTGGTGGGAAAGGAGCTTCAGGAAATTGTCGCTCTAACTGTTTTCTATCATTTCTTTTGATACTTAGACTGACATTTTTAAAGATATTTTAGACGATTCTAACAATAAAGGAATAAGAAACTCTCTCATCTGTGAAGATAAAATTCTTTCTTTCTTCTGGTTAGTGTACTAGCCATTCAGTGCCATTTCGACATACACTATTCCATTACAATATAATATATATTCCTTTACATATATTCCCCAATATAACATAATAGAACGTAATTTTAGTGTTTTGTGTTTAAGATAATACTTTTGTGTAGAAGTTTTAATATATTTAAAGTCTGCAAGGTGACAAAATCGCTCTGGTTAAATAGTAGAAACAGATGTTTTCAATCTTCTTATCAAATGGAGTATTTTCGAATTCGAAAGTCAAGTAATAAGATATTTTCAAAGATGTCATTATCATGATGTCTAAGCGAAACAGAACTATGTGAATGTGAAACTGTTCAGATTAGAGACATAGTTTCCAACATGATGCCTTTTAACTCAAATTTGCAATAATTATTTATATATCAACTATATCAAACCAACACTGCTTTCTATACAAACATAAATGAATAGTTTAACTGGAGTAGGTACAAATTTAGGTTCATCAGAGATACGGTTGAATTTTCTAACGTTCGACTATTTTCCTTTCAAGTATCTCTGCCTTAGTCTAATTTAAAATTTTTCCAAATATTTATGAGTAATCGTATCAACTATTTATGTAGGCACAAAGCCATCCGTTTAGCTTGTGGGGTTTCACCTTCTTATTTCACAGTTCAATCCTTGAAACCCCAAACGCTGGTAAGCAATAATCGCTGGAGTGTGCGAACAGAGGCATAAGACTCAAGAAGGGTTAACTACCCTTTATTTCTCAAAATAAATATGACACAATCAGCTCCTAACTTGGATTGTACAGGAAAACCTCCACTTGGGCTTGAGCTCAAATTACTATGAAATTAAACTTAACTAAGCTTAACTACAGCCAACTGAAAGATATAGCCGAAGCTATCAAGATTCTAAGTAGTTGGCACCTAAATCTTAATTAAGTCGGCGAAGCCAAACAAGAGCCTAAAATACGGCCGAGCGTAGCAATAGCTTAGAGAGAGATGTAGCCAAAGGCAAACGCGCGCTAGTCAGGTACTCGGGCTCTCTAACGAAGTCAATGAAACATCGACTTAAATAATACTCTTACTCATTGCATTAACCGCGTTTCTGAATATACATTCTGGTAGAAAATTGTAAGCTGAAACTAGAATAGCTAGGAAAGATGCATAAAATAACTGTTATAAAATTAGGATAAACCTTACAAACTCCTTTCCCTTACAGGCATCATTTCTAAACTACAGGCATAAACTTAGACTAGTGCTGTTTACCGTTCTAATTAAGAATTTTGTATTTGACATTGATCCATTTCTAGTTCCTTTAGTTACTTCTTTGAACCAGTTTTAAATGTTTCACAGTAATAATTCAGCACAGTCTTATAAGTTTATATACATTCTCCATTTCTAGTTAAGATTAGCTCTGGTACAAATCCATTATAGTCTGAATAGTCTTTTCTATATTACTCACGTCTATATGGCTTTTATTATTACTTCTTGGACGTGCTGTTATCATGTCATCACGTAAAACGTGATGCTACATATTTAGTATTTCTTGACCATTTTAATAGACAAATCTTTATGCCTTTTTAGAGCCGAATATAAGATATTTCTCCACCTGGGTGGAAAACTAAATGCACGTCTCTGCATGTAATGCAAGTTTAAAATATGCACTCTTTTGTATTTCAGAAATGTAAATTATTTTGAATCACAGTATTATAGTTAATTTTAATCCCAGTTTTACGTTCAAATAGTATATATGTGTACATATTTAATTTTTGTAAAGTTTTGTTGTTTTCAAATGAAATAACTTTCGATAATTTTATCAAAATAACAAATAAAATTGAAATAGTTTAAATATTAATTGATATAAAATTGATATAAAAATATCGACAGTTGATATAAAAATTTTACGCATAATTTTTCAAGATTAAAATATAACTTAAGAATTTATCTTATCCTGTTCCTTAATTAAGTTAATATATCCATTTTTAAAGCTAAATTTTCAAATTTATCAAAAATGATGTCATCTGCTGTAAAGAATGAATGCTTTTTCATTAAAATACTATTCTTCATTATTGTAGTATGCCCTCTAACATTGCTTTCCATTTACTCATTTTCGAGTTAACGAATAAATATTGCAGCTTTCATATAAAAAGTATTCCTGATTTCGAAAACTCCTCCTAATAACGAACCAGTTCTCCTGTCTGGTCTTTTATTTTAATGTTTGTGCACAGCAATGGTCAAATGGGTAAGGTAACTGAGTATTAACAGCTTATGCTGTGTTTTGTTCCCTTCAGACGAGCTTGCTTCATCTGATTTTCCCTCTGCACAAAATGAATACGAGCTTGTTTATCTTAGAATGCCCCTTCTGAAGGTATCCTTCTTGAGCACCTTTCGCACATAGTTCGATTCGATCAAGTACGCCCTCACGCGTTTCATTATTTCAAATGAATTTTAAGTTTCAACTTTCCGTATTTCTGTTACAAGCAAGATTTATTTATGCTTGAGTAGAAGATTGCGAATGAACTAAGTCTAATTCATGTGTGATATCTCCTTGTTAAACGTTTGGAGTGACAGCTGAAGTATGTGTACCAACCAGGCAGGAGAAGGGGTTAAAAGTACCCTTTATTAAAACTCTTTAAAATTCACAATGCGTCGACCTTGAAGCTAACAAACTATGCCTTGCTTGGGCGGTAACTCCGCTAACAAGAGCTAAACTAAAAATTAACAAACTGTAGAGTTTTTTTACCAGGGCTCCGATAATTCTGCTACCCAAAACCGCGTCGAAGTCTCGAGGCAGTAATAGCTGTTACACCACTTTAACTAGCAATAAATGCAGTATCAGAAGCTCACGCTAAAATGGTACAGTGCTTACGCACACTCTCTATTGACTTTCTTCTAGAACTCAGTGTTTAAACCTTTTTTCCTAAAGGTAGAACTTGCATTACTTCACGCGCCCTACCAAATTTAAATATTCTGGCATTGGCAGTTAGGAGAATGAAGGCTTATAGGAAAGCGTAAACTTAAACTTAATTGCTTAGTGAAAATAATTATAAATTCCTATACATGTTTCTCAACAATGTTTAATTGACTGGCACTGAAGCAATTTTTAGTGTATCGCGGCTGTTCTAAAATACTTTTAAACCGCAGTTGATATACTTAAGCAGTTCACACCTCGTGTGATTAAAGATTTCATACTTCATGTCTATCTGCCACCATTCGAGAGGGAGGTTATCTATATGAAACTTTTAGGGAGGTAAAACTTTTAGGTAACTTTTAAGGTAAACTGTAAACTTAGGCGAGCTTTTTAGGTAGCTCGTGACTATTATTTTCTTCAAATATTCGGACGTAACGACATACTAAACAGTTACCCCTTTTCCTTCTGATTTTTAATGTTCAGACTTCAGTTTATTTATTCTTGTTTGAATTTGTGTATTTTTCTTTAGGTTTCACTCTTTCTGACACTAATGTCTTTAGTAAAATTAGATTTTTTAAGATATACTTTTTACATCAGTTGCCCTGGAATCAGTGGATGAAATTTTTAAATAAATTCTTTTACATCAATTTCTTTTAATTATCGTAATAATTCTTTCCATAATAAATTTCAAACCTTTTGTATTTCTTTGAATTTAAACATATGACTCATATAAACAGTAAAATAACTCAGGAAATTTGTTTTATTTCCTCCATTGCACTCACTTTTCACCACGAAATGAAAGTTAGTAGATTCACTTAATACCGCTTACCAATAATTAAAAACGGAAGCCATTCATAAACCTAAAATACACATCTCATTCGATGGAAAATGTTGTGGGAAAAATAGAGGAAGAAACTGTTATGCAGCATATTTCTCTTTTGGACCACCCTGTATAACCTTTTAATGCAGTGAATTTTAGTGCATTAGATATCTTGAAACGAACTCAAAGCAACCGTCAAGACACTCTATTTCGGTTATTTATGATCTTTGGAATACGTTTTAAATAGACAGCATAAGTCAGACCAATATTTTAAATATCTGACATGCTTTGTTTTAGTGAAAATTTCAGTGATGAGTTCAGTTCAAGCCAAGATGGGACAAATAGTCGTTGCAATTGTTTCATGGCGTTTTTTAAGCACATTTCATCTATGCAGTTAACTGCCGTAAATGTGAAGGAATTTCAATATATTAAATTTCCGCATTAGAAAACAGTTTATACCTTTCTATGGAAGTAATTTATCAATAATTTTAAGACAATCTGATATCATTATTCGTTTGTCTTTAATTCAGCTTGTCTGTTATATAATGTAAGATTCCTCTTAACCCTTCTCTTGGAATCAGTGGAACTGTGATGTTAATAGATATGCATTTAAGAAACCTGATTGCTGTTCTCAAAATGTCCATAAGAGAAGATATTATGCAAATGATGAGATAATTCATACTAAAACATTTTTTGTTCGTGCGCTTGTTAATTATTGTGACATTACTCTGAGAAAAGAGGAAACTAAAAAGCCATATATTGATTGAATAAATGGACAGGAAACATGATTTATGAAAACCAGAATGAAATGTGTGGGAAATGATATGTTAAGAATGTAACGCTTTTAAATACTTGTAAATAATACTCATAATTTTAAAACTTAAATAAGTATTATAAAACGTTATTTCTTGATGCGTTTCAAAAATGAATCTTAATGATTAGAATTCCTTTCTAAAATGAATTTCTGATTTTTTGCTCTTAATTTGGCTTCGCTTCTACTTCCTTACTTAAAACACATGCCGCATTTGCTTCACATTTATCTCGTCTCTATGCTCATTTCTATTAGCAAGCCAAAAAATGATGATAATTTGACCTTTTTATTTTGATCTCTGTCTTATTCCCAGGATGCCAATCAAAAACCATTTTCATTTTTGTGTCTTAATACATATTTTACTTCCCCGGAGAGACTATAGCCTAAATAACGTATTAACCTGCACAGAATTCTCATCCTCTGTCTTTTCTTTCTCTCGATATTTTCGGGAGGTCATTTTTGCAATCACTGGATAATGTAATGCTCATGCATACGCATTACTGCAAGCCTTTGTTTTAAATTTAGGAATATTGCATTCATACCCAGCTGTGCAAAAACCTACATATTTAGTAAAATATTCTGAATCAGTTGTATCGCATTGCATCAACCCTATTTCAAAATATGTATCGTTGCTGCTTTGGAATAATCTCTGTTTCTGATTTTAAAAATCGTATATAAATATTGGCAAAATGAAACATGATGGGGCTCTTGGCACTAACGCGCATCTTAAATTGGTCCTCATATGAAAAGAAACTGACCACTTCCAAAAGTTTTGAAAATGAACTTACATAAGTATTCGGACATTTTAAACAAACAGTTTATGTTCAATAAAAATACGAAAATAACGGATCATCCAATATTTATTTGAATATCCTTTAGCTAAAATACCACTTTTCATTCAATTTAGCATGGATTCAATTATTAATTTCGTGTAAGAATGCTCTATTTATTACCATTCCTTCATTAAAATTGCTTTCAATAGAGTTTTCGAAGAAATATCGTGTTTTCTCGTTCTTTTTTCCAACCACGCCATATATGCTCGACAAGATTTAAGCGTGAAAAATGTGGGGGAGTTTTATTAACTTTAGGACAGTTGTATAATAACCACGACAAGCAAACACTTAGGGCTGTGTATCGTGGATTATTGTCCTGGTATTACTTGAATGTATTTTGCATTCCTAACATTCTTGCAGATTCTTCCAGGTTTTCTTTGAAAATACTTAAATATTTATTCTGATCCACATTTTTTTATAAAAACTAAATTTCTCAGTCCAAGGCAGAAAATCAATTTCAACCATTATACCTCCACCTTCATGCTTAACAATAGACAACAAGTCTTTCAGATTCAGTTCTTCATTCCAGTTTTTACGCACAATAATTCGTCCATTGGATTTAAATGTAGCAAATTTTGACTCGCCTGAAACTATAACACTGTTCAAATATGATAAATGCTTAATTAACATGGGAGTTTTCGAACTTCACTCATATTTACCTTGTTTACTTATAGACGAAGTATTTCTTGCTGCATGTGTTGTAATGACTTTTTTAATAGTTAAGTTTAAATTTTATTGAAAACCATTGTTCTAAATCCGTTGTTAGTTTTACAACACTTGTTTTTAATTCCTGATGTTAGCCTGGAATTTGGTCCAAACTTCAGTGCACGTTAAACAGTTCCACCCAATTTCCATCGTTTTATAACACAAAAATTGTTGGACGCGTTTTCCTATTTTGAATACTTTACTTATCTTTAAAATGTTAAATAACTAATTTTTTAACAGAACTTATACTTAATTTGTAACATATTGCCATGTTCACTTCATATATGGAATAGTTAAGATATTTTTCTAAGCAAGTAGTAATTTCCAACAGCAAGGGATAATTCTTGTAATGAATTTTCACTTAAAACAAAAAATTCCAAATTATGACAAGAAATATCGTCTACCAAAGTATCTGTACGAGTGTCCAAATTATTAATTCCTGATTAACAGTTTATGAATAAACTTCACAAACTGTTAATCAGGAATTAATAATAACAATTATAATAATAATAATAAATTATTATAATTTTATGATATTCATTTGTAACAAGCATGGCTTAAAATAGAGGGGAAATAATACATTAGAAAAATTTTGAAGCCTGTGTACAATTTTGTACGAGATTTATGCAGAGAAATTTCAAAAATACAAGCGACCGAATACAAATGTGAGCCTCTGTAGACTGAGATTCATACTTGTATTTAGACAGAGGATAATGATGTAATTGAGGTTATAGTCACTCCTGGCATTTGTTGCTTTTACGTTTTATTAATTATGAGACTAAGGATAATAACTCTTCAAGTCTTGAGTTATATAACTTAACTACATTTGAAATAAAGTCTCTAAGGGTTTCAAAGTCAAAATAAAATGTTTATCGATACGAAAACACATTTTTAATTTGAAGTGTTTCCAACAAAATAATTCTTGGAATAATTTAATAGTTATTTTCAACTAGTTAGGTTCTTATATTTTTTATGCTACGCATCCCTGAAAAACTTTAACATGTGCTCGCACCCTCTAAAGCAGTTTCTGATAAAAAAAGTATGCATAATCAAATTTTAATAATAAACAAAAATCAAACATGGAAATAAGAAAATATTAAAAAATTAATATTTGCATGCAACATTAAAAAATAATTTTTTTTTAAATTCATAGTTAGTGCCTTTTCACTAAGCTTTCGGAACATGCTCATTACTGAACACCAAAATTGTTCCAAAGTGCTGTTTTGAAACTGCATTTCAAGAACACGTGGCTTTAAAAGATCTTCTTTGGTTCTTTATCATCCGACATATTATCCAAAACGAAAGAATATGGGTAGCAAAGTTTCTAAATGTTTACAAAGTCCAAAATTGATGTTTCCAAAGTTTTCTGTTCTCCTTCATTAAAATGCATAGACTTGGAAGATATAGGGATTGTAAAAGAGAAGATTCTAGGATCCCTTCTGAAACAACCCGCCCTGCTTGAAAAGCCGTGTTTTATAGGAAATATACTGGCGTTCTCTGCCTTTCACTACCTTTCATGGATTTCAAAGAAGATAATATACAGATTTTAAATTACATGAAATTGAAACTTACAGAGAAAATCGTTTTTACTTCCTTGCACTAAATAAAAAGGATGTACTGTAATCGCGTAAAGTTTCGGGTATCGTATTTCAACGAAAATATCCATTTTGACCTATATCGAATGCCATTTAACGATGTTTCTACTTGACATCTGTATGTAAGGACAGAATAAAGGACTTTTTCCCCCCAAAATTAAAAAAAAAAAACTCATTTAAAATGGATTCTGAAGAGATCTTTTTCAGGGCGCCTGCGGGTACATACGTAAATACGTATGTATGTATGTATCTAGCATAACTCAAAAAAGAATAGCTTCAGAACGCTGAAATTTTGCATATAGGATTGCTATAACATGAAGATGTACACTTTCTATTTTGGTTGCAATCGGCGGCCCCAAAAGCATATATATATATATGCTTTATATATATATATTATATATTATAAAAAGAAAACTCTCCATATTACATCTCCAAGCAACGGAAATTCAATTTAAAAACATCATTGAAAAGGTATTTTTCAGAATTTAAAAAAATTTATAGAATTTTCATTATCCTTGCTTTAAACACAGTTAAGGAAAAACTAAATCGCAAAAATGCCTAAATCAAAAGTAAACTTTTTAAATATTGAAAAATCAGTTATCGTTATTGATAGCAGATTAATCGACTTATCAAGGGGCTAAGCCAATCTACCCTCAATTAACAGTAACTAAAATAAGAGAGAGTGTTTCATCTTACTTCCAAGTAAGCATCAAATTATTTGCTAGATTCAAATACTAATTGATACTCAATCGAAATAAAGATTAAGTTAAGATTAAAATTTTTTACTAAGAACACAATTAATCTGAACGAGATGCTTACTTTTAGAAGACATATCCCCTACACTCTCTTTCCATTTCAAATACAAAAGTAAAAATAAAAGTACATTCAAGAACAAATTTTAAAAAATCATAAGAAACAATCTATAGAATTAATGTTAAAAACTGTAGTAAAAAAGAAATTTAAAATCAAACAAGTAAGCAGAAATTAACCAACTTGTCTTCGAAATTTGAAAACCAAATGACTGAAATGCAAGAACGTATAAGAGATGGAATCAAAATGGGTTGTCGTAAAAGTAGTTTTCTATTGAAGAAGGTTTAGCCTAAATTGGCGACAAAACTACAGCGTTTCTTGGAGATATAATACACAGAGAGCAAGTTGTTATTAAAATAGCGCTAAAGCTGCTATTTGTTTGAATTTATATTCATAATGAAAGTAATTAAAAGAAAATTAATAAACCCAAGACTTGCGCTAAAGCTGCAAAGTGATAAAGCAATAATTCACTATAAATTCTAAAAAGAAAACTCTCCATATTACATCTCCTAGAAACGGAAATTCAATTTAAAAACATCTTTTTTAAATTCTAAAAAATACCTTTTCAGTGATGTTTTTAAATTGAATTTCCGTTGCTTGGAGATGCAATATGGAGAGTTTTCTTTTTATAATTTATAGTGAATTATTGCTTTATCACTTTGCAGCTTTAGCGCAAGTCTTGGGCTTATTAATTTACTTTTAATTAAAAATATATCCACTCTGTTGCTCGGCTAAGAGATCTCAGTTTCTTTATTCTTATATGTTTGTAAATTGTGTATTTTTCACTTTAAAAATTATTGAATTAGGTTGTTCTTGTCTTCCAATTAAGGTTTTTATGCCTTTAGTTAACTCTCATGTTATAGTTCTAGAATTATCAACAATTTAAAAGTTGTTTAAGGGCGGCTAAGTCTAATAATTTTTTGGGTCCATAGCGGCCATATTTGTTTACATTTGAAATTTAGCAGAATAGTAGATTTGTTGCCAATCTAGAGAAACTAAGCTTCGCAACAACAAAGATAACGCCTTTTATTATTGCTAATTGAATCATGCTTAATTATTCCGAATTGAATCATGCTTAATCCATTCTGGAATTTATTCGAGGAAATAAGTGTTTAAGATTTACTTCGTAATTTTTAATATAGATATTTTGAGTATTTATGTAGTTTTGCCTTGTCGCGAAGTGAGAACTAAATTAATTGAATGAGAAATATCGAATCGTCTGTGAAAAACTGTTTCTTTTTTTGTTTGTTTGTGTAATTTCTTTTATAGATCGATTTTTAGATTTATTATAATATTTGAATAGAACACGTGGCAACGATTAGATAATTCATTAGATGATATACATAATTTTCGTGCATTGTAAGTTATAAAATGTATGAGAGGTTAACACTGTTAAGTGAATTTAGCGGCAGAGTGTCGTTATGATAAACAAATATAGTGAATTTTAAAGAGCGCATTTATTCTATTGTGGTTTATGTGCTATCGAAGAAGTAGATTTAAAACAATCCAATAAGTTTAAAGAAACGCAAAATGCATATAATTTAATATTCCGTACAAGGAAGTCATTTGGTGTACACATCAGATTTTTTTATTGATGTCAAAAGAATAGTTTTACAGAAAAAAAGGATCATTAGAAAAAATGATTATCTTATACCGCTAGATTGCTGCATCATTTATATGTTAATGAAACGTTTTCTAGCAACCACTGATTTGTACAAAAATATTTCTTGAATTCTCCTGAACCATACTCTTAATGTACAATTAAATGCTTTTTAATATTATGGTGTTCCTGAATGCATTTTAAAGCAATTAGTTAAACTTGGAAAAAATTTTAATTTCCTTTAAATTTCTTTAAATCTGCAAGTCGCTTCTTTAGAAACTAACTGTAATTTTGGAAGATTAAAGAACCTATTTTTAATTTAGATACGTATCTTGGTATTCTTAAATTTACAGTTAAATGCTTATTTATAAATGGTATAAATAAAAGGCAGTTTTCCTTAGAAAGTCCTGTACGGAAGCATGTTTCTCCATAGGCAGTCAGCCTTTGTCTGCTTTGCCAGGTTCAAACAAACAAATTTTATGAAATCTTACAATAATTACAGCAAACAGCTAAAGATCAAATGTTTTCTCAACTAGCTACAAAAAGCACGCCTAGAATTTGTTCACTTTTCAAAATAGCTCTGATCAAGAAAAAATTTTTAAAATGTTAAAATCTCATGTCAATCTGTGTTTTGATATCCAGTTTTTATTCAGCTTGAGTGTGCCCTTTTCTACTCAACTCGCACATATCATTTACATAAAAACAGAGCTCTGAAAATTAAACCTGCATTTATAGCATACAATTCAGAAATATCGCTAGTGTTACTTGAATGAATTTAAAACATTTAGTGACTTTCTACTGAAAGAAGTTATTTCCTTGCTGAATGAGGGATTGCTAACTGAATTTAAATATTACCTGTTGCTTTGAAGTTTTTTCCAGAATATATAACTTCTAATAATATTTTATATAAAATGTTAGAGGAACCCCTATATGTTAAAATTCATCTAGGGCAGATTAAAGATTTTGTTGTACCTTCGTTATTTTCTATGTCTTCTGTGTATTGAATTCGTTTTTAATTTGAAAGCTAAAACTAACTGAAAGCAAATGTAATTATTTATTTGAAATTTGAATTATTATTAATATGAATTTCAAGCACATATTTCGATAACACCGAAAGCATTTGGGGAAAAGTTAATTTATTAGGAATTTAAGTAACAAATTGTATTTATCGTTCACATTTGATTTTAATATTAGACGAAATTTAATCATAGATTAACTCCTGTTTCAAATAAAGACTCATTGTATTTTAAAAGACATTCTGACAATAAATTCACTGATACTGCACATTAATAGAAAGCATGAAATGGTAATGACAATAAAATCCTGTTCTAAGAATTGATGAATTCCTGAATTTCAATACCAGCAGTGCTAAATATAATACCCTCTCGTGTACGTTCCAACTGTGTTTATACGGATATTTTCTTACATGGTACTTTAATTCCAATTAAAATTTGGTGTTAGTGTTTCTGTACGTTTTCAGAGAAGGTCTGTTTTTTCGTGAGTCTTGGATTTCCCAAATCAAGCAGTACCATCAAGTTTAAAGTTTAGCAAAATGTATGCATTCTTAATCAAGAATAAAATCATTATTTAAATTTCAAATGATTTGTATTGCAAGTCAATAAAAATTAAACAAATGTTTTTGGCTTAAGTATTAATAAATTACTCGTTGCTAATTTTACTTATTTGCAACTAATTTTCGAGGGGAAAACTTTACACAGTCTCAGTTTTTATGGTTTCATTTTTATACCTTCTCAGTCAGAACTAGAATTTTCGAAAGTAATATTAATCTCTCCGTGAAACCTTTTATCAACTTAACCATATTACTTTTTCTGGAGAATTAAGTCCGTAATCAGTATAAAATTTCCCGAGCAAATTCGAACTTAACACATAATCGATCCGTATATTACAAGAACATACTGTTTTACAAAAATTTTTTTAAATTGTGTTTTTGTAAAACATTCAGCGATCATTGTGACTATCGTGTATTTCAACCACCATGGTGTAAGAAAAGTAGTCCAGTTTCCTTTTGCTATTAATTAAAAAATCAATTTTCTAAAATTCTGAAAATAATGTTAATCTGAATTTAACCTTTCCATAACCATCATTCCGTACGATGCAAGGAGGTAAATTTGAAAGCTATTTCAGACGTTGTTGGAATGATAACTTGTTTAAATTGGTTTGCATATATTGATTATGATTCCGGAAATGTATTGAATAAGGCACAGTTCCATCTGAGAGATATTTTGCGAATATCTACCGGTCCTACTTTTTCTGATAATCAATAACTTATTCCTTGGTTCATTAAGGTGTTTCGTATTCACTACTTTGTTTTGTATCTAAACTACCCTGCCTATTCAACTTTCCAGATTCTCATACCAGATTTGTTTCTTTCATTCAGTCTGCTTCAGTCTTTGGGTCAGGAGGAACATACGTATTTCATGCATACATTATTTATAATCATAGCATGTAAATTCTAAAAAATGTCGTTTAGTTCAAGACTAAAAGGAATGTGAAATATCAAGTGCTTAACTTAGAATTATAGTGAGGTAAAATCAATGATTAAGCATTTGCTACAATTATTACACTTTCTTTTACTGAATAATATAATTTAATATACAAACCAAATTATTAAAGCTCAAATATACTTTATAAATGAGCATAAATGTCTGAAAAATAAACAGTTTACCTTAAAATACTCATTAGCCCAAAGGGACAGTTTGCCCAGAAGTGCTATTAATTTCGTTTTGGCATTTTGCATCGTCCACCATATAACGGCGTTTCGCATTTCAAATTGTCGCCACGAGCTATTAGAGCCCTGCATTATATTCAAAGAAGTTAAATAATGAAGAATCTGCACGAATGTATGTATATTTCTCGCATAGTGAAAAAACAACGGTACCTAGAGACATCGAATTTGGAATAACGTAGCCCTCCACTCGAATGTGGGCATCTGGAAGCCGAAATTTCGAATTTGAAATTTGTGTTATTATCTATTTCATATTTTGTAAAACTTTAAAGAATTTTGATTAACAAACTCAACGATTTAAAAGAGACCTATGGCAACACTGTACAAAAAAAAACATTTTTATATCCAGCGCGCGAGTCTGTGTATCGGAAATTCTAAAGACATGCTCATTTTAAAATTATCTTGTGACATTGCTGTTGAACTCAATTTTATAGTTTAAGCGCGAAGAACTTGATATTTAATAAGTAAAGGTAATACAAACGTTAAAAGCGTTCCTTTGTGGTAAAATCTGAAAGCTTTTAGATTCCCCCCTTTTTTTTTCCTTTTTTATTATGAAAATCAACTATCGATACCGTTCCTGATCCAGTCAATTTAGACATTCCGTTTCCTTCGTATAAATATAAAAAGAGTATGTGCTCTTGTCATTCATAATTTCATAACAAATCACTGCAAACTGAGTCTTTTCTGCATCAAAGTCGGTTTCGCAGGTTTTCTTTGGAAACGGAGTGAACAGATGAGAGATGCTATTTTTACGGGATACTTCCTTCCTTAGGGGGTGGAAAAAAGAGGGTAATTCGTCTAAGGTCAGGGGCATACCGCTCGAAAAAAAATAGGGGCACATTTAGGGAACTGAAGGCATGTTTAGAAGTACTACTGTTTCGAGGCGCGCGTGTGTTCTCTGCTGAGTTCTAGAGAGAATCTCGGAGTGGAGTGCGTTTCCAACAAGCTTCCTATAGCTGAACTGTGGGATTTAGGGAAGAGGGAAGAGAGTAGACTTTCTTTCGCTATCCTTCTTCTCTTTTTTTATCTTATATATACATAAGCTTAAATTTATGTTGCTACTTAGGTCTGCAAATTGGCTTCTACTGCCCCATTCCCTCCTCTCGACGTGCTTGTTAATTTTTTTCGTTGTCTGTTTTCTTTATTGCCGCAATTTTTTACGTTGTGATCCTTGTTATTAAGGACGTTCTTCGCATTTATGTTGTCCACAGCTATTGTATTGTTATTTCATGGCTGACAATGCCCAAGAGAGCCGAAGCTCGGATTTTGCTCCACGTTAAATGTGATCCATATACGTGTACTTAGGTAGAGATATCGAAACGTCGTTTTTTGTTTGTTTTTGCCTTTCGGACAGTGCGTTCGAAAAGCATTTGCGGAAAAGTGATGTAACTGTGATCAGCTAAAGATAATTTCATTGGCAGGATCATGCATACCACAATACTATTATGGATATTTGACAATAAAATAACCTAAAAACACCTTTGCTCCTAAACTACCTAGAGATAAGTTTTTTTTTATTAAACCACTAAACCCCAGATAATTGCTTATTTATATAGAATGAATATTTCTTTAAATAAGAAAAATATATGCATGCGAGTAATAACGCTTAATTTATAAGACTTGGAAAACTAGACGTTTTAATCAACACTATTTTACGTACTCCAAAGACAGAAAATTAACAATTGCGAAAGACAGCAGAAACCAAAACTAGCTTTCCGAATACAGACCTAAATGTAAGCAGAATAAAGGTGTAAATAGAATAATGTGTAAACAGAATACGGTTGTGTTGCGTTTACAGATATTTATAATCTCAAGTTTTATGAAATTTTTAACTTATGCATAAAAATTTCAAAAACATTATAAAAACACTGATTATAAAGAATGTTGTGTATGTACGACATTTTGTCTTTAAATATTTAATTATACTTAGCCTATAGTACTTTTTAATAGTTAGATTTCCAGTAAAATCGAAAAAGTGGAAAAATAAATTCTTTTAAATACGATCATTAGAAAATTATTTCGAAAAATATTTAAAAAAAATTTCAGAAAGCTTTCAGACATGAACAAAGACATACCCAAAGGGGTTCCATAGGTATTTCACGCTTTCACGGACTCTGCCAACTACTTGCAATCTACCGGTCTGCTCCTAGCTTTACTCGTGCTAACCTTTTTTTTTTTTTTTTTTTTTTTTTTTACTGTGGTGTTTTTTTTTTTTTTTTTTTTTTTTTTTTGGTCTTTTGAGATTTATTGTTAAGCATCGGTTTCTTCCATCTGAAAACTTTTTAATCTTTTTATTACTAATTTTTATATCTTAACTTTATTTATTAAATATCATGTTCTTCGCATTTAGGCCACTTAAAATTCAATCCAGCAGCAAAATCGCAAAATATTTAAAAACAGTATATATTTAGGATTCCTGATGGAACGCTTGAGCTTTCCACTTATATTTTTATATTCCCTATAATTATGTCTGTAAAAACTAGCGGCTTGCGCATCCAGCCGTCTAAAACTGTTATCACAAAAAAGTGTACAATGATTTTAAAGAATCCGGCTAGCGCATTTTCATAAAAATATTGTACATTTTTAATTAGATATCTGAGGATTTTCATGCAGATTTATATAAATCAACCACGTTAAATCTAGAAGAAAGTATTTTTTGGAATTATGCTTATTGCTTTTAATCGCTTAGTTTATTACTGAACCTTACAGATTAAATCTGAAAGTTTTTCCGAATGGCAACAGTTTCGGGCTCTGGAGACAAGAATGTTTTATTTGAAAAACTGTGTTGCAATTACTCTGTTTTAAATCGTTGAGTCTGTTAATCAAAAATTCGTTAATGTTTTACAAAATACAAAATAAATAATAAAACAAATTCATAAAATATAAAATTCGGATTTCCAGGTGCACATATTTGGGTAGAGGATTATGTTATTAAAATTGGATGGCTCTAGCTACTGTCATTTTTTCCCAGTGCGAGGAACATATATACATTCATGAGATTATTTATTATTTAACTTCTTTAAAAATAATACAGGACGATAACATTTGGTGGGAACAAAGATTTGGAAAGCGATAAGCTTTTCATAATGAACCAACGCAAAATCCCGTTTAGAAAATAATAACCCCTTTTTTATTTTTATATTTATTTTTATTTATTTATTATTTTTTCAACTTTCATATTCAGTTTGAAGTTAAATGACTAAAATACAGTCGAATGCCTATTGTTCCCAAATGATTACACTCGAAGCGCGTCCTCTAGTCATGATACACTAACTTCAGTTATAAGCCGTTATTTATTTAATTATTTGTATATTTAGTATTGTATGTTGATATAATCTAATCCATTCATATTTTGTTATCTTACTTTCTATTCCTTTATCTTCCATGATATAGGAGGCAGTGGCACTCTAAATGGAAAACGAAGGGGCAAGTGCAAGTGGTTCAATGTCGCAAAGGGCTGGGGTTTTATTACTCCAAACGATGGAGGACCAGACGTTTTCGTTCATCAGGTGAGCATCATGTTTGAGAAATCCTGTTGAGAATTTATATTACAGCAGCAGTTTCGTATATTTTGAAATAATGATGCAAATTATTACAGATTGAAGGGAAGAGCAATCAGCAACTGTTGCTTAGTACTTGGTTTGATTTAGTTTATTTGGTAAAGGCGAAGCTCAGGAGGGCTTTTTGTCTAAGAGTAGGGATGCTTTCGTAAAGGACTTTCGAAGGGAAACTGGCTCGCATTCACTTTATACCCATGGGCCGAACCACGAAAACGCCCATGCAGCCAGCCCGGTTGCCGAAATCGGAACTCGGTCGAACTATCAGTGTTCAGCAACATTACCTCTCAGCCACTGACAGGCCCATTACTTAGTAATATTCATGGACATCTTCTAGTTCCGTTTCAAAGAAATGTTCTAATTTATTAAATACATCGGCGGTTTTGAAGTCCCTACATCTCATTTAAGATTATAAAAGCATTTAAATATATAATTTTGTAAAAATATATGCCTGAATTCATGTAGAATAGCTTCACCTTTCTGTAACATCTCTGCTTATGCTAATAGTGAGTTTATAATCTTTCTTCTTTGCTTAGAGGAGAAAATTCTAATTAATTGTGATTCATACAGCCATATCAAAATCATTACAAATCATTTAACTTTCTGAAGGGACTGTAAATTTTCTACTCCGAAATAATGGGCACTGAACATTAGTTTGCTTACGTTTCATATCACGTTTAAATACTAAAGTCATTTTCTTCAACTTGATTAGTTCCGTTTTCTTAAGAAAGGAATAGATATTAATTAGGGATAGCGCAGTTCCGTCGTATACCTACGTTAGTATGATCGCTCACAAATAAATCTGACTTTCAGCGAGAACTGAAATTTAACCTAAAATTTCCACATTTTTTTTTCAATATTTCAGGTATTTGGTATGAATGTATAAGAATTTCAACGTTAAAAATTATAACCTGCCTTTATACCTAGTTACTCAATTTTAATTTTTTAACTTTTACCATATTTTCTCCCTTTTTATTTATTGGTTGCCTTCGGGGTATAATTGGAAGCACATGCAGGTAGTGTACGGAATGTCAGGAGTTCAAATTCCGGCAAGGGCATCTCTGATGCTTCATTTCTTGGCTTCAAGAAAATTCTAAAATTTTCTACAGTTGCATCCGAACTAAAATGTTGTAGATGACATGTCATAACCATAAGGATTTGGCGATTGGCTTCGCGGTTCCGTTGTCTCTCTTTAAGTGAAGGAGAATGAAAAGTATTCCCCTCCTCCTTTTAACCCGTGCCTTTGGCGCGTAATTGGAAGCACGTACGACTGGCAATCGGGAGGGCTGAGGTTCGAATTCCGGAGAAACATTGCGATTTTTCATGTTTCTTACTTCGACAAACCTAACGTCTCTACGTATTTATTCAATATATGTCTAAAAATAATTTGCTATCGATATTTTTGACAAATATTCATTTCATAAGAAGGTGTAGGTATCCCAAATATTATGATAGGATAATTCGTAAGAAAATGAAAAAAATGTAGTGGAATTTTGCTCGCATGATAAGCATAATTTTTATTTCATCGGTGTTAAAAGAAATAAAATGATTAAACAAAGTTCAAAACTATAATTCAAAATTTATTATTAATGCCCCAGCAGAAATATTTGTTTTTGAGGATCGAATTTTGTGAAGGATAATATATTTACATAACCGTGAGCACACGAAACAAGTGGAGAGAGGAAAACGCTGTATTCAAGAAGAGAGTCTAACGTCAGATTAATTGTCAAGATACAGAGCTCTTAAGTAAAACTAATTCTAATCTAAGACTGAATATTCTAACGGAAGTAATTTGATTTTCCAAAGACAAGTATTTGCAATGAAATAAATATGTTTAATAATTTAGTCGTGGTTGGTTAATTTGAGGTGTCAGAATCTCAGAACAGGAGTTAAACATGTTAATGTTCGTTTCCTAAGATTAATTTAGAAAACTGGAAAAATCTTTTGAGTGAAATATGTTTTAATTTTTATCCTCAAATCAGAAATATAAAATTTCTTCGATCGCAAAAAGGGGAATATGACCTCTTGAATGTTTTAGATAAAAATCAAATGGGGCATTTTTTAAACCAATTTAATTGATAAGTCTCTAAAAATATAGTTTTTCTAAACATGCTTCAAATAGTAACAAATAAATAAATTTTTGTTTAAATATTTCTTGGAATATAAAAGCAACTAAATATAAACACAGATATTAATGAGACAGTTCTGTATGAATGCAAAAGAATTTATCCGCTCTGATGTATGTAAGGATAAAACTGAAAATAATTATTCATACACAGTTAGAATTATGAAATTTAAAAGTTTGTAACTTCCTTAACATAGTAGTAAAGTTAACCATTATAAATTAAAATGTAATTCAACTATCAGCGAATTTAAAATTAACTTTAAATTCGCTGATAGGCTTTAGTGCTGTTGTTGTTACCGGGTCCATATTTCATGGAAGATTGATTGCCAGAGCCGTAAGGAGATTCGACTTCTACTTACACCCCAGTATTGAGGAAGAGCATTCTGAGGGTGTTCAAGAGGTAAGCCCTCTCTCCCCTACCACCAACCACACGAAAGGACTTTTGGCATGCCATATATTTAGAGTGCCCCAATCACGTATACATTTACAAACATCCACGTCTTCTTCGGGACTTGAACTGGGGCCCTTCGGTGGCGGTAGTCTCCTCTAACCACTATACCGTCTCAGCGGCCGTAGACCTAAGTATTTTTTAAATATACAGGGTGTTTATAAAGTCCCGGACCCATTTTGATGTTTAATAACTCATAAAATAATGAAGACATAAACAAACTTATGGTATTTATTGATGGAATAACTTATATATTTTCCTTTTCAGGTTTGAATATCTTTACTTTTGTAAATATCGTCTGCGCGTGTGGTTAATTTCAGATAATTTCATTTTCCAGTCTAAATATCTGGGCTTTTCTGTAATGTTCTCCGACGAAGCATCCTTCCATCTTTCTGGCATTGTTAATAGCCATAATGTGCGCATACTGGGATCTGAAAACCCCCATGAATACCGTGAGGCACAAAGGGATTCCCCAGAGGTTAATGTGTGGTGTGGACTAATGCACGACCAAGTCATTGGGCCTTTCTTTTTTACAGAAAAGACGGTCTCATCAGTCGTATACTTAGACAAGTTGCAAAACTTCGTATTTCCATAACTAGAAAAGCTTCAGCCACATGTCTTTTTGCAACAAGATGGTGTACCACCTCATTGGGGTACCATCGTTCGTAGTTCTTTGAATGACCATTTTACAGGAAGTTGGATTGGGCGAGGAGGTCCAATTTCTTGCCCCCCCCCAGATCACCTGATATAACCCCGCTGCACTTTTTCCTTTGGGGATTTGTAAAGGACAACGTTTACAGGAGCAGAGTGTCGAACATTGATGACCTAAAAGCCAGAATTATAACCTCAATAGCCTCTGCGGATGCCGACATGCTTGCCGGTACCTGGCTTGAAATTGAATATCGACTTGATATTCTCGGTGCGACGAACGGGGCACACGTGAAAGTTCATTGACAATGGTAATGAAACTTTCTAACCATTTATGTTATTAATTTTAATCTATCTTAATTATTTTATGAGTTATTGAACATCAAAATGGGTCTGGGACTTTATAAACACCCTGTACTTTTACGTGGAGATAAAATATTTAATTTATTTTTCATTTAGAATGAAATCGCTATGGAAATGATAGCACAAACTTCAAAGGAGACTTCTTTATTAAGCCCAGTAACAAAAACGGTACTAAAATATTTTTAATGTACTATGTGTGAATTTCATTCATTAAATAATTGCATCTAATATTTTCCCTTTCATACTGCAAAATAAGTAAATCAAAAGTAATCGCTCAGCTTTTATGAAAATGTCGTAAAAGTAATAAACTGTTAGGGCTAAAAGAGCACCATAAAAAACTTCCCAAAATTACCAATTTTAGTCTGGGAAATAAGCTTCTTTGCATTTAGATAATTGCATCACTGAATTCGTTGACAATTTGATTTCTAAAAATAAAACTAACAACTACTATTGCAAGTGCATAATTTGCACCCAGATTTTACTAACAGGCCAAGAAAAAATATGCTCCTAGACGATAAACAACTGATCATATTAGGGTGTAACAGTGAAAATAGATGAAGAAATGGGGGAAAAAAGAGAAAAAAGGAAAGAAAAAAAAAGAAAATCCGAGAAGGTGCGGCATCTTCGATCAGCAGGTGGTCAGGCGGTCATCAAATTCAATGGCGCCGCCATCAACTCCAACGTGAGGTCATTCCGCAGATCATAAACTGACCCTTGGATCCAATTTGGGAATCGGACGTGCAGAACAAAATGCTCTAGGGTTCTTAAAGCCCTCAGATCTTTTAATCCGGTAGTAGAGTAGTGTGCAAACCGCGATTCTTAAAGACGGAGTGCTGTTGTTCTTCGGCACAAAATTATCCCATTTGAGGTAAACGAGGGGAAAAGCTTTCTTGCGGGCAGTCTGGAAATTTAAGATTAAATTCCCTACAATAATTTTCGCAGAAAATATGATCATTAAGATGGTGATCAAAGCATGGATTTAATTTCATTTAAGTAAGAGTTTTGACTCATCTTCGCAGTTGCTCTTCTGTGATTAATTCCTTAAATATTTTGCACATGTTTGCGCTTGCAAATACAGAGTTACATTTAAAAAATCTTGAAAACTTTGATTTAAGGTATTAAACCACATATAAGCTGTATGAATTCTGAGTGTTGAAAATATAAATATTTTCCAAACACGTTGGTGTTAGGGCTCAAAATACTTAAAAACAGTATATCTTTAGAATTTCCGATAGACAGTCTCGTGCGCTGGAGATAAAAATGTTTTATTCCGTACGGTGTTGCCACTTCTTTTTTTTAAATCGTCGAGATTTTTTATCAAGAATTTGTTAAAGTTTTACAAAATGTGAAATAAATAATAAAACAAATTGAAAATTTAAAATTTGGGCTTTCATATGCTATTAAAAATTTGATGACTCAGTTGTTACAGTTGTTTTTTCACACTGCGAGAAACATAGATACATTCATTCAGATTTTTCATTATTTAATTTCATCATAATTGGTGGCAACAATTTGAAAAGTGATTCGACGCAAAATGTCGTTTCGAGACTAATAGCCCTTCTGGGCTAATGACCCTTTGGGTTAACAATTAAAAACAGAATCAAGCAGCAACGCAAAAAGTGTCCGTAAACATCTTAGGACTCGCAGAAAAACTGAAAAAAAAATTTAACTTCAAAACTTTGAGTACTTTTTTTTCTTCTATTATACATTGCAAGCATTTTAACGTTGAATGAAATAACTTTTTATTATCTCTCGCCAACCTATTTGTACATAAATAAGGGAGGTAATGCTTCGGTCAAAAAATTCGGTGGTGCATTTTCAGTGAATAAGCACAAGTTAGGGTATCCGCAACACGTTTTTATTATTTTTACAATGTTGTCCACGTGTCTGTATGTGCGCGACGATTTTTTCGTCTACAATAACTCATATATAGACAAAAACCTCAATTTTCCGTATTCATGCTTTCTACATGCATATAAAGAATTGCTTAGATTTGGGGTAAAATTCGACAACAAAATGTGGTACTTTCCTTGGAGCCTATAAAAGCAAGTTCACGCTAGTGGGACTTTGAGTCCAAGAAATTCGCATGAAAGTGAGGAAAGGGAAAAAAGGGCATTCACTGTTCTTATCTCTCTCCAACCTATATACATAGATAAGAGAGTCCAAAAATTCAATAGTATGTTTTTCGGGAATAAATATGAATGAAGGTCCCCGCAATGAGTTTTTATACTTTTACAATGCTGTCTCTGTGTCTGCATGTGTGGAACGATTTTTTCATTCGCAATAAACTTCCAAAAATTTTTGTTTTCCGTATGCAAGCTTTCTACATTCATATAAAGAGCTGATTACAGTCGGAAGTAATACTTTACAGGAAGCTCAAACAGACTTTATTAAGCAATGCAAGTGATGATTTATTTGAATCCCATAAGAGTTTTTAATGAAAAACTGTATTAAAATATAATCCAAAACTTTTAAAGTTTAATATTTAAGACTTTCATGTCAATAAGAATAATATGTTAGATTTGGTCTAAAACTGATAAATCGGAACTGACACTTTACGGGATGCTCTTGAAGAAACCGACTTTTGAAAATAATTGAATAACGAGATAATCCAAAACTTCTCAAATTTGACATTTGAGATAGGTCGAGCATATTTACATTTGTAAGCATTAAATATATTCTTGGAATTGTGCTAAATGCAACGAGAATAAGCTCTAGTTTTGAAAAAATTAAATTTATTAATCTCAATTCCTAATTTTGTATTCTTTTAACTTTTGTTTGTAATCAATTTTCAGATGAAAGGATATTGCAACCAAATGTTACCGGCATGCATTATATTTAAAGGAACAATATAGTAAATCTAAATAACATAGCGAATATAAAAAGAAATGTATGTCAACACTTGGGGGGGGCTCTATCGGGAATTCTAAAGATATGCTCCTTTTAAAAGTGTTATGACTATTAAGTCATTAATTTATGAATCCGAAACAATATATAACCAGAGGATATAAACGGTTAAGTTAAAGTTTACTTAAAGCTCGATACTATTCCATCCATTTTCATGTCTTAATTGGTGAGAGGTCAAATGCTGTTCATATCAGATTTTATTCTTCTTCACTAATAAGCTATTCTCGTTTCATCGATGTTTTCACTCCGCATTTTACGAAATTTCTAATTCGTACCACCAAATTCGTTTTAAACATCTTTAATTGCCCACCAACGGCTGAGTTGTAAAAGACACTGAACACTGGGAGTTCGAGTCTCAACGAACGGGCTGGTTACTTTAGCCTTTCCATGGTTTTCCCCATGTGTAACATGGATATGAGCCAGTTTCCCTTAAAACATCCTCCCTGGGGCATCTATTCCTATCCATGTAGAGAAAAATGGCGGAGCACATAACAAAAAATGGAAAATCCTAATGGCGGAGCACATTAAATTTAATTTAAATTGAAATTGAAACATGCATATAAACAACAAAATTTAAATTGAAACATGTTTAATTTAATTCAAATCAGTAGTTTGGAAAGATATTTTGATCTGAATGCCGTGGTATAAAATCGTGTACAACTATAAGCAAATATATTTAAAGCAGTATGCGCTTAGAATCGCCATCTTGATGCATTTCAAAAATACTTATGATGAACAATTTTCGTGCCAGTTATTTTCAGATCCTTTTTAGCCGAAAAGGAGAGTTAGCTCAAAAGGGCTATTAATTTCGTTTTGGCATTTTGCGTCTATTCATTGTAAATGTCCGTATTACTTTTCAAACTGTTCCTACCAAATATGATCGTTCTTTATTATATTTAAAGAAATTAAATAATGAAAAATTTGCATAAATGTATGTATGTTTCTCGCATTCTGATGAAACAACTGAACCTAGAGCCACCCAGTTTTGAATAACGTAATCCTCCGCCGAATATGAGCATCTGGAAGCCCAAATTTAGAATTTGGAATTTGTTTTATTGTCGATTTCATATTTTGTAACACTTTAACGAATTTTTCATTAAGAAACTCAAGGATTTCAAAGTGAGCAATGGCAACACTGTACGAAAAATTTTTTTATCTAATTTTCAGCGCGGGAGACTGTGTATCCGAAATTCTAAAGATAGGCTCATTTTAAAATTGTTTTGCGATATTGCTTTTAAACTGAGTTTTATGGTTTAAGTGCGAAGAACATGATATTGAATAAATAAAGGTAACACAGGAAACGTATATATGTCCAGGGCGCCAAATTCACTAAGGCTGACGCTGAATAAAGGTGTATTTATCATTCAGTTTTCTGAATAAAGCTCCAAGCTGTAATTTTTTTTTGTAGATTATGATTTTTTTCTTGTTGAAGAACCATGGTAATTTGGTGATATAACAGCTTTTCTCACTGCTTTTGGATTAACTCATGCATCAAACCTCTCTTTAAATACTTCGGAAAGCTTTATAGCGTTTAAGGACAGATTTCTTAAATTTTTCCACTAATCTCGGTGAGTAAACTTTGGTAGACTATCATATCTTTTCTTATTTAAAATTCGTTTTCTTTTTCAGAATAGCTTTAAAATGCCGAAAAACAGCAGAATGGTGGCAACTCAAGTATTTTAGCTAATTTTTTAAGAGTTTTATCGTTATTGAAATGAAAAGTAACTAGTTTTCTAACCCCATTTGACGTTTCTTTATGATGCTTTGCCATAATGTTACAGAACGCACTAAACTGTAATTTATTAGCATGGCAGATTTTCAAGCGTAAAATTCTATTAATCATAATTATATTAAATTACATTCAATCATAAAATTATTTTTATATTGATACCGCAATTTTAAAAGAAAATACCTGAAAATGACAATTTTTAAAAGTTTTAATTTCTTTGGAAGAAAAAAATGGCATCTTACAATTTTTGAGTATTTTTTTGCAT
Organism: Stegodyphus mimosarum; assembly: GCA_000611955.2. Taxonomy (NCBI): domain Eukaryota; kingdom Metazoa; phylum Arthropoda; class Arachnida; order Araneae; family Eresidae; genus Stegodyphus; species Stegodyphus mimosarum. Next base: position 445,177 of record KK113893.1, read on the forward strand.
TGCTGAATTAATTTCAATTTTCTTAGAATGTGTTAAATTATTATCTGTATAAATTTCGTACATAACTTTCTAAGCAACAGAATAATAATGTTATAACTAAACAATCTGTATGTACTACTTACTTACAGCACAGTCGCAAGTAACCCAATGCTTTTAAAATCCACACTATATAGCGCTGTCAATTCATTTTATTAAGCGTTAGTTACGTATACGATATTATATAGTTTTACGAAAAAAGAGTGTAAAGTTTTTTATAAAATTAAAATGGCGGGATATTTGCTACGAAAATTCAGAGGTGCATATGCATTAAATTTTTTTTTACGGTGTATTGCTGATTCAGAATTTTTTAATAAAAAGAGTTGGCACACATACTTCTTGAATTTGAATTATTATCATGAAAACCTAAATAACAGGTAAGGATAATCATGTAGAATTCAAACAAGAATTTGTTTATTAAAACGCTCAAGTTATTATGAAGGTACACGGTATAGGACGTATCCTTTGTTTGATTTCAGGAAATCTGAAACTTTCAAAATATGCGTCTTATTAAATATAAAATACAGTTTTTTCATAAAGCATCTGTAGAGAAAATACCAATTAAAATACTAAATTTAAGATATCATACAATGACAAGAAATTTAAGAATAAGTATGAATATTTTAAAACTACTCACAACATTGAAACTTTGCTATCAAATAAAGTAAAAATTAAGTCTTGGAATAGGCGTTGTGAATGAATTATTAAAGGGGGAATAATGACGTAATTATTCTATGTATAAAGACGCGATTTAATGATTTAGTTTTGAACGCGTGAAAATTGTGATGAATTATAATATTTTTTGCAGAATTGAATGAGGTTACGCAAAGTGAAACTAATATTAGATTGCTTTTAGGGAAGGAGCTAATGACTTTCTAAGATTCTAGTTATTACGACTTGTTTTTTTTTTCTTTAAAAGGATTTTGCATTTATTTTACATTATTTTAAAGAGTTACCAAAAAGAAAATATCGACAGGTAGTTATACATTAATAACCACAAAATTTTAATTGCACAGGAGAAAAATATTTCTGAAATAAATTCTTAATAACATTCATATTTTAGCCTTCTCTTAGTTTTAAAAAGAAATTCTTTTTCCTGATTGTTTTCCTCTTCGTTTTATAGGTTTTTGACGGAACTATTTTGTCCACATGGCGTTGATTTTAGAATTTCTATTGTATTATGTATATCAGTGAAGTGTGCCGTGCTAAGAGAAATTAAACTTTTCCACGTTTACATCCCTGCACCAAAGGTAAACCATAAGATTTCCCACCAATAGTAGAAGTATTAAGATTGCTGAATACTGATCATTCATCCTGAGTTCGAGCCCAACCAAACGGACTGGCTGCATGATTGATTTTCACCATATGTAATGTGAATACGAAATAATTTCAGTAAGAAATAATATTTAAAAGAAATTAGAGATATTTGGAATTTAATTTATTACAATCATACCTTATTTAAAAAATTTTGATAAATCGTCAATTTTTTTTCATATTCATTCTGAACTGTATCATCAATATTTCTTGGAATTCTCCATCATCACTCGGATTTACGAAAAGAGCGAAAGAAGAAAACATAACTGGGATAACTTATTAACCGACCGATATATTTTTCATTTACAGCCGGTGAGAAGCTGTTAAGTAAACAAAAATCCCCCCTCATATCCTTGAGGGATAGGTGCACGTTTCAACCCTGATCGCCAGGGACTTGTCGCTGCAGCGGAAAGAGAGGTCAGTAATACAGGATAGTGTTTGAGTTGCGACTTCTGCTGCTCAGAAATTGATTTTATTTTAGACTTCTGCTAAGAATTAGCCGGTTTTACTCTTCTAGATTAATTTATTAATTCCGTTTGTTTAAGATCTCGGCGTTCTGCTCTTCTCTTTTCCGTCCCTTTTTTTCTTTCTTTTCTTTTCCTGTTCCTGGAAGTGCTTTTAAATGCATTTTGCTGAGCTAGATCAATAAATCGACCAACATTTTTAGTCTTAATTTTCTGCTTAACACCGAGGACTCTGAGTATTTTTTGTAAGAGGGTAAGTAAGTTACTTAAAGTTATAAAACTTTGTTTAAATTCAATTTTAGTTTAAAATGTGAAACGTTAAAGAAGGTACCTTTTAATACCGAGATTAAAAAATTCATATTCCTAATGAACGGAATAATATAACTGTAAAGGTCTGAATGCAATATTTTTCCTTTCAAATGCGTTTGAAAAATATATTTTGTTTTACCGCTTACTCTAGCTTAGAAGTTAGAAGGAAATTGCCTTACTTAATTTTTAACTCGAATAAAACTTTAAGTTAAAAATTTGACATTCTCATTTCCACTTATAGCATTTCTAACATTTAAGCTCATTTCATATGCAAGCCTTCGTTTCCCTTACAAAAGGTCTTGAGCTTGCAAGATCGCCTAAATCAAGTCTAATGCATTTGTCTAAAATGGTACTAAAAATTACTGAAAAGAAATTCCGCCTTTAATCAATAAGTTTCATAAAATACGGTAAGAAAGAAATTTTCCCACGAACCTTCGCACATTTCAGCTCTTTAGAATAATAATGAAAATTTCATATTATACTTTAATAAGTGAAATTACACATAACTAGGTTTACAAAACTTTAGAAAAGACATTTATGATAACTTTTAAACAATTTCAAAATAATTAAACAACCTATTAGAAACTTGAACATCAGAACATTCTTTTTAAAATTCAACGTATCAAATATGTCTCACAAGTTAATTTAGAATTAGCCTAGGTATTTAGAATTTAATTTAGATTTGCACAGAATTTAATTTAGAATCAGCAGAAGTATTTGCTACCTTAAATATTTATTACTTACAACAAACTTTAATATTGTACTCAACCTCAAAATGCATAAAAGGGTTCAAATTAATAACTATTGACCTAGAAAATGAAATATCTTTAGAAGCTAAAAATTTTCTTTCTTCACAAAGTTTTCTGCATATTTATACGCATTATGTTCAGAAAAATAGGATTTAAGAACATTTTAAAAATTACTTGTTTTGAAAGAGCACAAGTAGCAGTACCGAATATTTAATAGGAACTTTAATATGTGATTTTCTGTGAAACTTATTGTTTCAGCTTTATTTCTCTCGAAATCATGACTCGAAAGAAGCAAATTTTGAATTTCATTCAAGTTCCAATCTTTGTGTTTTTATACAACAGAAGACTTTCTTATAAAATTATTTTACATAAATTTCACTGTTCTTACTTGAAGCATAGCTATCAAAATAAGAGTCTCCATCCTGAAAAGGATTTTTACTAATGACTAGATATTCTGATTATCTTCTTTGTTACTTTGCAGAGTCATTAGGTTTTTTGAAGCAGGAAGACGGAAAAAATGAGCACTGCTCTCGCCGGGACTCGAACCATCGACCTCTCGAATACGCGCCGAGCGTGGTAACCACTATACCACGAATGCATGTCAAGAAGGCGGGCGAAATAGCTTATAACTTTACCACTCAGGTTCACACTTTCTAATAGTAAATCATAGTAAATAAAGTCACATATTTCAATTATCATATATTTTGTTTTAGCATATCTTAATAAATATATATTAACCCTTGGTTAATTTGACAGATTTATCGCAATATCTGTCATGCGCATATTCTTTAATATTTGCGATAAATCAAAGAGGACAAAAATTTTAATCACAGTTATCAATACTTGGATAAATTAATCTACATCAATTCGAGATTCATCACCTGCATCTAATATATTCATCGTGCACGCGATATGTCTCGTAATTCAAAATAATAAAGAAATTAATCAATGATGAATGTTATTTTGCTGTAGAAAATTTTATCGCTCCTTTTTCCAAATTCAAGATTTATTTTATATTCATTTTGGGGAAAACATAGGTTTTTTATAATGAAAAATAGGCAATTTTCTTAACCTATCTCTAATGTATTCTTATTTAAGTCCAAAAGAATATGCATTTTCTGTTTTAAATCCGACGAAGGCACTGTATTTTATATGAAATATTTTCACCTATTTTCAAGTTTTCTTAGCAATTCTGTATTGTATTGTATTTGCCTCAGAAACAGCTCCTCTTCCCCTTCAAACTCAAAGTGGTTACTTCCTGACCCTGTTTCGATTACACAGAACTCAGTGGTCGAGAAAAGAATTATGGAATATAACACCTTACTGATGAGGGGAGGGTGTTCCAAAACAGATGAGACTTATAATCTGTAAGAGCCCCTTCTGCAGATACAGGAGCTTCGCTACACTGCGCAATTAAGTCTAACTTACTACGATAAGGGAGAAATCAGAAGATTTGTTGTTTCAATCTATTTTCTTTGCTTGTGTGATTTGAAATAAGAATTTTATTTTCTTATTTTTCAAAAAAACCTTCTCTTTGTTTCTTTGGTAAATTATTTATGCTCTTTGACTAAGCAATTTTGCAAACTATGTCTTTCATCCCATTATTTAAAGATTATCTCATTTTTCACAATTTGCAAAACAATTCTACTGTGCGCACATGGTCATTATAAACTGGAAACAGTTATAAGGTATATCTCCCACATTCTTAGCGTGCCTTCGTGGTGTAATGGTCAGCACACTGTGCCGGTATTTCAGAGGTCCGTGGTTCGATCCCCGGCGAAGACATTGCATATTTTTCATGTCTCCTGCTTCCAAAAATACCTAATATCTCTACAGTGGCGCCCGAACTAAAAGGGTTGTGGATGATGACTCTCCAGACCCAGGATTTGGCGACTAGGTCCCCTAAAACCCTAGTCGCCCTTTAAAAAGGGGAGTATATAAGGTATATCTCCCACATTCTCAGCGTGCCTTCGTGGTGTAATGGTCAGCACACTGAGCCGGTATTTCAGAGGTCCGTGGTTCGATCCCCGGCGAAGGAATTGCATATTTTTCATGTCTCCTGCTACTAAATAACCTAATGTCTCTACACAGTTAGAGTCTTTTCTCTGACCATGAACTCCTTTTTTTATTGCAATTTTGGGCGATATTAAAAACCTTTATGCTTGTGATATTTGCTGAAAGTACAATTATACATACATACATACATACATATGCATATATGAATATGCATAACTGTGTGTGTGTGTGTGTATGTGTGTGTGTGTGTGTGTGAGAGAGAGAGAGAGAGAGAGATTGTATTTAAAACAATTTAAACAAATTTAGAAGTACTGATGTAGGAACACTGAGATGCAGAAACGCAGAATTATTGATGGCACACAACGTAGATCCATAATGATGAGGAAACTAGGCAATTTTTAATGATATTAAAACTGTTAAAAGATATTATATCATCATCGAAATTTGCAAATCACTGTATGGAATTGAACAAAGAAATTTAAATTCATCAGAATGTATATATATAGATATATGTATATAAACAAAAGTTTACGTTTACAAGTTTGAAAATAAAATTGCAAATTATTGAAGTTGCGCAGTATGTTGCCAACTTAATTAAATAATCAAGAGATAATAATTAAATCAAAATTAAATAAAAAAAAAGGGCTAAACTGAAAATAAATAGTAACTGAAACAACAGTAAAATAACATAACAAAATACTATAACAAAATTGGATTCTTTTGAATTTTTTTCTGTTGATTTACAATAATTGCTTTTGCTTTTCGAAGCTCTTTAGCAGTTAGGCAGTTTCTTTTGTTCGAAATTTTTTTAGCACATTGCCCTACTATTTTTCTGGTTTCTAATTTCTATAATTCGTTTTCATAATGCTCATTTTTACACTGTTTTTGCCTTAGAGTCGCATAGGAGAAGATTATATCTTAATAATTAATTAAACTAAAAATTAAAAAAATATTTTATTGCGCATTTAAAGGACTTTCATTAATTAAGGATTTAAATTAAATTAATTTATTTTGAATTACTCCAGGAATTTAGAATCATCCAGATATAATTTAGAAACGTAACTCTGTTAAAAGGTCTTGGGCTGCTTCTTGAAAATGATCAAGGAATTTTAAACAACTTATTTTTTTGTTTCAGTTTAGACATACGTACTTCCTGTTAGACTCTCAGTACTGTTTTTTTGAATGAAGAATATAATAAAATTAATATATATATACAAAATAATTTGCATTACATTCTTTTTCTATAGCTTGTTTGCTTATCACTAGCTAACATTCATTTGTCCAAATTTTATATTTTAAAATTTTTATTCTATAGTGAATAACAATGGTATCGGCGAAAGTTAGCGGAAATTAATGTAGTCAAAAATATACAAAACATCTAATGGCGCTTTTGATTTCGCATGTTTCATTTAAATGATAAATTAATTCAGTCGATATAATTTATTTTTTGATTGAGTAACAGTTATAAAACATCTAAGTAACGGAGAATTTCGTATCATTGTTATAATATTTAAATTGTTAGAATATTAAAGAAATGAACTTAAATTTACATTTCAATTAAATTTACATTTTAATTGAATTAATATTGAAAAAATAATACTAATTTATTTTTATGCTATATCGTTTCCTTCCTGTGGACTGCCAGTAGCAGACTTTAAAGCTGATCGTTCATATCTAATTCAAATTCTAGTGAACAAGCTAGACAGCTGGGAGTTCTGTGCTTTCAAGAAGTGTAACATATATACAAAAGAAGAAAACACTTTTCCTCTTAAGTTTTTCATCTCCTTTTTTCTCCTTAATAGTTACAAAACTTGAGGTGATACAGTTAGTCAACATATTAGTTAGGTCAATTTTCAATTAAATAATTTTTTAAAATTTATCCTCTCTATTTTTTCCATATTTGAGGTCACGTTACGTCAACTATTTGCTTCTTATTATATAGTACTAGCATCATATTCTTTCAGTTTTGATTTTAACTAAGTTTAATTCATAGTGGGACAATATTTTTCGTACTTTCCGGCAAAATCATTTAAGTCTATATCCACTACATTTTCTTGTGGAAACAAGCAGTTTATGTTCATCACTTGTTGTTTTTAATATAAAATTAATTTCTTTAACAATTATGAACGACAGTTGTTAAATAGTAGATACTGTTTAATCATGTGATCATATGGATATTTCAGTTTATTTCTAAGTAAAAAATTCGAAGAGCATTGCAATTTCGGTTTTAGTTAACATAGTGTACGAAGAAAGTAATTTATTTTCCACATAAACATACTTTGAAGTAAGTAACTATCAGGTGTAATAAAATTTTTTTTCTCCCCTCGCAAATTACTATATTCTCGGTTGTATAAGTCTCACAAATCTCTTCCTAAAAATCGAACAAAAAATTTTGAGTGAGACCTATATACGGGAGTGGAAAAGATACACGTACGTCTACAACTAGAGTATAAGTATTAGCCTTCAAGTTTTTCCTTCGTATGCAATCAAATCATTTTTTCACGTACTTATCAAACAAGAAAAACAATTATAATATAGACAGGCTTTCTAAATAGTGAAGTATCTAATGTTCTGTAGCGAAAATAATAGTCTGGTTTTATGATTTTAGTAACTTGTAGTTATCTGATAAGTCGTAAAGTAGTAATTGCTTAAGCAACAATTAAATTCTAGTAAGTAGTAATGTAGTTACTTAGGTAGTAAGTTTTAGGTATTAGTGTTGAAACAATGGTCACACTGCGTTACTAAATTTTTCTGAAACTGGTAGTTAACTTTGAGAGTGGTAGTAGTAGTAACTAAGAGTGGTTCTACTTTTATATTGGAGATATGTTCCGAGTTTTGTTTTTCTGTGTAATTTTCTTTCTTTATGAAGGTGAGAACGACTTAAAAATACTTACTATGTCAGTTGGGGAGAGGGGAGGAAAACATGAAACCATGCTGCTTATTAGAACACATTTTTCCTCAATTTTGAGAAAAAAACGAAGGATAACAGCTAGAATATCGTAGCAAAATTGGTATTTGAAGCAAAATATGCATAAATGTTTTATAACAACGAGTAATTTGAACACGTAAAATTCTATAAGCCTAATTTCTCAGATTTTTTTAAATGTCTCGAACTACGTTTGTATGTCCCACTGATCCGAAATAACAGACCAAGCAGATAGGGGAGGATTCAGTAAGGGGATTGAGAAGGGAGGGAATAAAAACATAAACAGAAGCAAATGCGCGCGATGACTGTCATCATATCAGACAAGCAGACAGAGCGCAGTTCGATGCTTCTGTCCATACCTTTGTGAGGCAGGACGAAAACAGCTGCGAACAGCTGAGATTTTTATGCATTTGTTGTTTGTAGACGATGCGGCGCATCTGTTGCATCGCTAAGGCTCTCTCTCTCTCTACATTCCCTCTCTTGTATGCGGGGGCGCTCGCTCTGGTGTTTTGCGGCTGCCAAAAGGCTAACAAAGGGAAGAGATATATGCGTGTAAATGCACAAACACAGAGCAAAAGGACAGAAGAAAGGAAAAATTGAAATTGGGGATGCGACTGTCATCGCAAGGGAGCTTGTGTTTGGATTTCTTTTGTGATAACGTTCGTTCTGTCGATCGCTTCTATGCATGAAACGTCGGAAAAGAGGTGTGTCATGACTGATTCTAACCATGTCATGAATGACTTTGGAATCTGACGTAAGGCAAACCTGCGGTTATCGTGGCATTCTATTCGAAAGTTTCCACAATCGTAACTATCCTTTGAAATAGTTTTCAATATGTTGTAAGTGTATTAAAAGCTGGAAGTTAAAGAAAACTGAAATTTTCTTCTGAAAGAAACGTTTAATCGTTTCAAAGTCATATATTTTAGCGCTGTTTTTAATATAATCTGAGTTGAACAAGGTCTAAATTAACTCCTTAATATGACTAACGAAAATAATGTGGAATTATAGCTTTGACGCTTTGTAGTTGCCTTCGAAATACATTAACTCATTCCGTCACAAAGACTAGGATATTGAAAAATTCATTACGATAGACTGAAGATGTTTCCTCAGAGCGCATTCATCTCTTGATTAAAATATGTTATTTCTTATTAACGTAATAAACGCAATTCTTTGTAATACTTCAAAATTAAGAATAACGTAATGCACAGTATTTTTTTAATCTTCTGTTAGCAACCGCCTCTGAGGAGAACAAGTATTTCTTGAGACCGTAAATAAATAGCGGTATTGAAAATTAATATGATTTTACCGCAAATCTTAGCTTTGTGACACTCGCCCGAAAAGACGAATATTTCTCAGAACATAAATAGACATTGGTCTTGATAATTATAATAACAATCGCTAATACAGCCACTCTCTAAGACGATCGAGGTCATCAGTTATGCAGTACGGTAACCACTAAAACGTCTAATATCGCTATCAAAAGCATTTTACATACTTCAGACTTCAATGAGTTAATTGAGTTCTATAAAATACCCAAAGGCTATCTGTTTATCCCTTTGTATTTTATGATATAGGCTTGCTTTGGATTATAACAGCTCTTTTTAAATGAATTACCACATTTTTATATTATTCATATTAACTTTTCTATTTCCTGTCTGAGCATCCATGTATCTATGATGGCGTTGTTATATGTTGTTGCAGCACTTTTTAGATAATTCATCACATTTTTAATTGTTTATACTAATCTTTATTTCCTGTCTGCACAGATAATAGTGCATGACAAATAAAGTTTCAAACGGCGTCCAGGCAGTTCCTTTTCATCCAGTCAGTTTTCAACCTTACCGCAATCCGTCCAGTTTATTTCGAAGCTGACAGATCAATGCATTTTTTTAGTTTTAAATTTCGTAAATCTTAATGATTAACCTTGTACTAATCTGCTTCATTAACCTTAGATGAAAGTGTCGGAATAATGTTGAGAATATACTGAGAATAATACTCATAATAGTAAGTAATAATTAAATAATACTGAGAGGTCAACAAAACAAAAAATAGCAACATTAAATTTAGAAACACAATTAAAGTTTACTGAAAATGCTATTGGAAATGTGTCGCAAACATTTGGTTGTCAATCTAGGAAGAGAGATGCCATCATGGATGACTTACTAAAGGAAACCTGGCTCGTATTCGCCTTGCACATGGGAAAAATCACGAAAACCAGCCATGCAGCTAGTCTCCAGCTTCAGTTCGAAATCAGAATGAACTACCGGCATGCAGTAGTCTTTAACCACTCGGTTGGCTGGTGAGCCTGTTTCCCAAAGCTATTTGACAGAAAAGTATGGTTAACAATAATGAGATGAATTATTTATTTTAAGATATCACATTGTGTTAGAAAAGGAAGTATTTAACAAAAGAGAAAATCAAGTAGGCAGACTTCGTTGGATAAATATTATAATAAGAAAAGATTTTTTGAAGAAGAAATTATTAAACAAAATTTATAGTTTCCCCTTTTAGATATGTTTTCTTTATTTTAAAATACTTAAAATTAATTTAATAGCATTTCAGAAAGTTAAATGCAAGATAAATTTTGCCCTAAGTTTTTTTCTTCACAATATCCTCTATTTATCTCCGTAATTATTTTGTAATTTTATTAATTTAATGACATTACTAAATCGATTTACTTCAGTATTCTTTCAGCAGTATTCAAAGCCATTGAATGATAGCCAGGATATTGTTAGGTGGCTGTAAAATTGTTTAACGTGGCATGGGAACTAAAACCAGGGTTAGCAAGAAGCCTCAAATATTTCACGTTTTTGGAAAATATCTAATATAATAAACTGTATAGTTTCATCCAATATGGATAAGTTTTAATGATATTTTGCCTCGAAATAAGAGTAGTTTTAAGGCATTATTTAAAACTAGTCGAAATATGTCCGGATAAATAGCATCGAGTTTCTTATCATGTTCACTATGGGAGCTAATTCATCACACAAGAAGTCCTAATTACGGGTTTCTAACTGACTCTTAATTCTACTTAAGCACAGTTTTAAACAGTATTAAAAATTGCCTGCCGTTAAAATCTTTTAGATAGAATTTTTTTCCTGAATTATGGGTAAGGCCCAACAGCGCCAAGCGGTAAAAGGCGCTGAACACTGGTTGTTCGGTTCCGGTGTTCTAGTCTCAGCGAACGGGTTGATTGCATTGGTGTTTTCGTGGTTTCCCCTATGTGAAAAGGTGATATGAACCAGTATGAAGTCCTACACGGCCCTCCTTCCCTTTCTATGTAATGCCTAATGATGGAGCACGTAATAAGTAAAGAAGAATCAGAAGTGAAAGGTTAATCATATTAATCAGAACTGGCACACACTAAATCAATTAGAAATTTTTTCGGTTTAAAACAGCTAAATAGCAGAAAACATGTTTTTTATGCAGACTTATGAGAGGAATGTTATTCGAGTTCATGAAAAGGCGCTTGAGTACAGAGCACAAGAGAAAGAATCTTTATCCCGTCTTCTGTGCGCTTTACTCACGAGAAAACTTAATGTGAAACAAAAAAAAAGTTATTGAAATGGTACAGAGTATTATTTCTAAAGAATTCCTCTGAATGCTTCTTTCTTTCCGAGGCCACAACTTTTTTTTTTCGAGTTTCTGTATCGTATTAATTTGATTAATAGTCCCTAAATTGTTAAAGCTGATAATAAGAGATTGCGAAGCTTTAGATTTTGCTTACATTTAATGTGGAATTAAAATGAGGCGAAAAAGTTGGGAATTATTAGTTACAATCCTAAAATGTTCTTAAAAGTAAATTCCTTTAATAATTATTTTCACCTTAGAAAAATCTATTTATGATCCTTCGATGAATATAAGAAATCCATGAAACAGCCCATGTGTTACGTTATCATTCTTGTTGCTTATGCTCACTTGTATGACAGCAACATCGACCCAAGCTTACGAAATTCCTCTTGGCAAGGAACACTCAAGATACGCCTGTTGTTGGCAACAGTCCTGAGAACCTTACAGGTGATGGTGCGCTTTTGCCCAGTTCCGTCCTCAATTTTGATAGAGACCACCCGGGAAGACGGATCCGACGGTCTACTACCCCTCTTCGCTTCCACGAAACCACACGCGAGGACTTTCGGCTCGCCGCATATTTAAGGTGCCATGCCAACACCATGCCGCACCAACATTTACAAACATCCATGTCTTCGCCGGGATTAGAAGTCTGGACCTTCGGCACGGCAGTCAGCGAAGCTGACCACTATGTCAATTGGGTGGCTTGTTATCGTGTTACATTTATTAACAACCTTTGTTAAACAACATGTGAAGGACTTAAAGTGTTTGATAAGTATTCAGCGAGTTTTTTAAATAAGCTTTTCTAACGCAAAATATGCCTTTTATTCATACAGTTGCTGAACTTATAGTCTGGATACATTAATATGAGATCATATTTATTTTCTTATGTATAATATTTTATAAATAAAATTCCTTATTCCTATTTGAAATTAATTAAGGAAGAGTGGAAAGTATACATTAAAAAATTTTTACGTTCAAAAGTTTTCTCTTTCTCGACAACTATAAGCTTTTAAAAATTTCTGATTATTCTGCTAAATAATGTGTGTATTATTTCCTCAAGTATGCTTTATAATAATATTTAATTTGAGGAATTTAAAATTTTCCCCTGTAATTACTTTTAAAACATTGTAGCTCGTAAATTTGTAGCTTTATTAAACTGTCTTAATTTCTTAGAATAAGGTTTGAAACTAAATATTTTCAAACACGATTTATGAATGATAATCCACACACACACAGAAAGACATAACTGACATACTTGTCTATGATATGAATGCAGCGTTTGGTATTTATGATACAAAATTAAGCTTTTGAAAATTATTTTTGCTAAAATTGTTTGCCTCATTTTTCAGAATACTTCCCCCCCAAAACCGAAAAATGTCAAAATTTGACATATACTCAATAAATAATTAACTTCTGTTTAATAACCAACTCATAATTTAAGAATGCATTTGCAGTTTAGTGATATATAGCTTATTACTTGCACTTAATAAATAGTGATAATGTTAACAGACTTTCATTTTGATTGCCTTTCGAAGGCATTTTGTCAAGCGGCTACTTTTTAATAGATTAATAGATACCGGATATTTTAATTATATCTGAAAACGACAGATTACTCACAGATACTCTTTCTTTGAACTTGCGGTTTTATACAGATAACAAGCATGAAGAATGGGCAAAACATACATTCTACAGGAATTACAAAGTATTAAAAATAATGACTAAAATTTTACTTCATTTTTAAAAACTAAGTAAATAAATTTTTAAAAATTGAAGGCATTCTAAGAAAAGGTAAAGAAAAAAAGGATAATCTTTTCATAGAAACGGAATAATTATTTGAAATATAAAAACATTTAGTTTTATCTTTATAAAAAATGTAATACAACATTTCAATGTTTGCAAATATAAGTAAATCTTATTTTGATTATGACTAACTGATTACTTTCTCAGAAAAAGAAAAATTACTTGTAAGTTTTATTAACATTTTGAGTGCATTAGGAAATCACGTCTGAAAATAAAACTTCTATGTTTCAAAACATTTTGACCAGCCTGTTCTGGTTAGTCATTTCTTCATTTACTAACTGGTTGGGATTTTACGAAGCTTTACAATGCTTCACAAATCAAGGAGCTATATTCATCGGTAAAATAATCACACTTGCATCTAATTGTCATTCATAAGACAGCGTTTCGCTTTTGGAATTATCTATGCCATTCCTTTTGTGCTGTATTTAGGAAAAAGAGTAAATTCTGATAATAAAGGTCTTTTGACCGTTTAAGAGACTTTTTTTTTTCTGCTTATCCATTCAACCTGGCACTCGTTTTTTTTTCCCGCAAAATATCCCTCTACGTGACCAGAGAAGGGCTTTTTCTCCCTAAAACTACTGAAAGCCCATTTAACCATAGCACTGATCTACGAATGGTTAATTAGCAAGAGAATTAAAAGTACGCCTGACATTCTACATCAACCTCATCAACGATTCATAAAGGCATCGATTAAAATGTCGTTAAAATAAGTGGGTTCCAGTTAATCTTCATGTTATTTGGCATAGACGGGGCATTTTTTACAGGATTCCTGAACGCATCACTAAATTTCTAGATTAATTATTGAAGTAAATCACTAACATATTGAGTTCACCTGATTTTTTTCTCTTTTAGTAATTGCAATGATCTTTACATTTTATATCATTTATCCGTTTTGGAGGAAAAAATTGGAGATAATTATTTTCCTAAAACTGATTTGAATCGTTAAGGCTCATTAACAAAAGACTCTTTTTTCTTCGTATGGGAGTATTGCTCCGTCTCTTACGAACATATTAGCATTTTGAACAATAACCATACTGAGATTGTGCTTCTGATAAGAATTCTGATTTTCTTTTTTAGATTTCAGAAATTTTAACAATATTTTTAGAATAACAAAATCTTTATAGCTTATTTTCAGAAATAAACGTATTAATATTAATCTATTGTCTCATAAAATTATTCATTTTCCAATTTTACTTAATAACTGATTTATTTCAAACACAAATTGAGTGAACGTTATTTTAAAAATAGTTTCTTTCGTACCAAAATATGTATTATTATTGATTGTAAGAGCTAAACATGCGTGTCCTCAAATGAGAGCATTCCTAAGGAATACGATATAGGATCTCCTTCTCTTGCAATTATTGTACATTTCGTTCCTTGATTATTAATAAAATAAATAATAACGTAAAGAGTAACTGAATTTTAAGCTTATATGTATTCAATATATAAAAAGTTAATTACACTGTTTGTTTAGTTTTTTTAAATATAAACTAATTATAAAAAATTAAGATAAATATAAAGGAATTGCTGTCGTAAGGAAATGTTTTCAGCTTCTTAGAATGAATAATTCCAGCATCTTAGAGTGATCACATTGCTTTCTAAGATGGCCTAAATGTTAGTAACCTGGCTAACATGCAGGTCATTTTAGGAAACAAAATTTTAAACGAAACGACTTTAAACGAAGAAACACTGTAGCTTATTATTTAAGCACTTAAAGTTCATTTCTATCTCTCCTGACTTACTTCATAACCATGATAATGACTGCTGTGGAAGATGGTATGTTCTGTAGTTTTCTAAACTTCCAGATTCTCTCTGAGCTGTGATGAAGACACTCGTTATGAATGCAAATGAGGGAGGCGTTGTTACGAACTTGAAGTGTTTATTTTAAAGTTTATAGCACATGATAAATTGAGATAGTAACGACACATTACTGGAAACAAATCACACTTGCTTAAATTCTTTTTTTTTCTAATACTAACTTTGATAAGCATATGCATGCATACTTTTACATTTGAAGCTTCTAGTTGTTTTGTAATTCTGGATTTTTTTAAAGATGAAGTCGTAAGTTTCGTCTGATCCAAGTTTGAAAGTTATAACAAATAATTATTTCTTTTAATAATTTTATGTAATGCGTGAATTATAGATTTGTTATTAAAATAAAATAGGGTCGTTGGTGGATTTCGATCAAATTTCAACATATGACTAAAAAAAGAAACGGTATAAAATTAAACTAATAAAATTTCTAATGAGTAATTCATTTAGCACTTTGATCTATTAATATTAGTTTGAAAATTTCTAGTTGCTAAAATGCTTTACTTAAACAGCTGTTTCGAATACATTTCTTGCCGAATGTACGTCTTTTGCAAGTACTTGTATTTGGTATTTTCACTTGATGATCATATTAGTTAAATAAGATCACGTTTTCTTATTCATCATCATTCTCTTTCCTGATATTCCTCATCACTATCTTGAATGCTACCTGTTACAGGGTGCATATTTCTTTCCCTGACAACGAATAATTGCTGAAATAATTTTTTTAACTATATTTCAAATAATTAAAATTTTTTTGGTAAAACAAGGCATTGTCAAAAACTATCAGAATGCTTTACAAATGTAATTTTTTCTGCACAATAAAATACTATTTTTTATAGAAGTAATCAACTTAATGCAATTACTTTCGCTGTACATATGCTAAACATATTTTTATAACTAATTGATTTGTTACATTAGATGCATAATATTAAAATTTTCATTGGGGTTATGCATTTTGCTGTATAACATGCATACATTCATGGAGCATTACTGAGATGGTAATAATCCTTGATACGTTTCAAAATCTTTCCATATATTGTACTACTTTTTTTCAATATTTATTCATATTATTGTTAGAATGTTCACTTTCATTAGATAATTAATAACTAGTTTTATAAAGAAGAATTTCATAAAGCACAGTTAAATTATTTTTGGCATGCATTGTGTACTTAATTTGATAATCTGACTTTACTTTAGTACTCTAATGAGTCATCTGGCATGCATTTAAATGTATCTAAGTATGGCAGCTTACTAAAAATCATTCTCGAAAACGGCTGACAGAGATACTAAAGAGAGATTTCTTGAGTAGAAAATGTAACCGAATAAACTTCTAAGTTCCGCTTACAGTAGACAATATTTTTTTCTTTGAAAGGCCTTTTACGAGAAAGGACAAGATGGATTGTTGACCAGGAAACCCCTTTTCCGGTCGGGAACCAAACCCCTCGAAAACATCCTTTTTTAAGTTTGAGGGTTACTGTAATAGTGATAGCTGAGAATATTGGCGACAATTTTGATCCTCTTTTCGATACATTTTTGTTTCCATTACTGCTAGAAAATAATACTTATTAAAATCAGAAAAAAAGTCTTATTTTTGGATAAAACCCAAGGCTAATAGTGAGCTTACTGTAGAAATAAACACACACTAGCTAATGAATTAGAGACCCAAGATCAATATTTTATTGGACAACCTTTTGCGCGGATAACTGCTCTAATTCGTTTGGACATCGAGTCTACATGCTTCTGAAATACATTTACGTCCAGAAAGTACCATGCGTTGGCTATGTAGCTTTTTAAATCTTGTAAATTAGATCTAAGAGAAGAGTGCTGTCGGATGCGTTTTTGCATTATATCCCACACATTTTCTATGGGTTAAGATATGGGCTTTGCGGTAGTCAGGGAAGGTGTTGGAAGTCCGACTGATGTTCAGCGAACCAATTTGGAACACTTTTCACACGATGTACAGTTGCATTATCGTCCATGAAGAATCCGTCACCATCAAGTAAAGTTACAACATTGAACCAAGTAAAATTACAACATTGCAGGGTGCACTTGATATGCCAGTATATTTAGGTATCTCATGACTGTTTGTTTACCCTCGAGAAACACCAGAGCACCACTTCCATGCCAACAGAACATGCTCCATATCATGATACTCCCACCAAATCCTTACACAATGCGAGTAAGGCAAGATGTATTCATGGCTTCATGGAGTTCCCGCGAAATTCCACGTCTTCCATCAGTGTAAAATAAGGTGTAGCGTGATTCATCCGAAATATTACCCGTTTCCAATCCTCAGATGTCCTACGTATTCTTTCCCGACACCGCTACAAACGAATTCTTGCATGTCAGACAGAAGTGAGTGGTTTTCTCACACGCACCCGACTATGCATTCCTATCCTCTGCAAATCTTTGCGCATTGTTCGAGCTGAAATTTGTTGGGAAGAGCCTTGGTTGACGATGTGTGTCAGCTGAAGCACAGTAGAGTTCTGCCGTACAGTTCCCTGTTCTGCCGTACAATTCGTCGGAAACGACGTCGATCACTCCTTTGAAAAACTGTCCTCGAACCACAGTTACGTCTTCTAGGGAAGGACTGTGGATTCTGATTTCAGCTATTGAAAACCTTTGATATGGCTGCTTTTGAGAACCCAGTGAGATCTGCTGCCTTCGAAATCGAAACCGCTGCTAAACGGGCGCCAACAATAAGTTCAAATGGTGAAAAATCTGTCGTTTTTCCCATTTGACTTCATTCGTCGTAAAAGCACTCTTACACCTTACTTATACTAGCATTCTAACCACGTGTAACCCACATCATAAAAAAAAATCCATACTTCATCCCTAGCACGCATTCAAATGAAAATCTCAAAGGTTTCTAATTCATTGGCTAATGTGTGTATATGAAATAAGGAACACATGCTACTCTCAGAGCTGTGTAATGAATGATACATACTAATCATTATTAATAAATTACAAATCTAAATAAACACTTAAGTCGCTGAACACTGGTAGTTTGGTCCGAGGTTCGAATCCCAAGAACGGGCTGGTTGCATAGGCATTTTCGTGATTTTCCCCATGTGTAGCATATGTCCGAGCCAGTTTCCCTTCGAAAGCCCTCCACGAAAGCTTCCCTTCTCGTAGACAGATAGGCCTCGAGGTTTTGCAGTAATCACATAAGCCAGACCAAACTAAATAAACACAAATATTTGTAAACAAGATGATTGCAACTTTAAGCTATCAGAATTATAAGATAGTAATTGCAACATTTGAAAATCCGATTTTCCGAATTTGTTTTGAAAAATACAATAGACGTTTATCATTAATTCAAAGCAACGGACGAATATTATGCTTAAAGCAACCAAAAACGTGCACTCTTTTCGCGATTTCTTCCAATTTGACTTTTCATAACCAGCTGGAAACACTTCGTTTCTGACTCTGCATTCTAACATTTTATTACATTTTGATTTACATTTGAGGATTTGAGGAATGAGTTTGAACGAAAAAGAAACTATCTCTCTGAACAAGGAATTTTTCTCAGTTCTCTATAATTTCGCTGTTGTTTATTCGTTAGAAAGGTTGTTGGTCTTTGCTAGGTTCTACATTTTAAAATAATTTTAGCAAACTATAGCAAAGGACAGAACTTAACAATAAAGTCAAATATTACAAATATATGAGAATAAATGTTTTGCTCGGTACATGTGTAGAGACATTAGGTTATTTGGGAATCAGGAGTAATGAATAATGAGCAACGCCTTCGCCGGGAATCGAACCACGGAACTCTCGGTTACGCGTCAAGCATATAGACCACTATACCACGAAGGCATGCTAAGAAGGCAGGAGATATACCTTATACATGTTTTAAAATGAACGCATTAAATAAATAGAATACTGAAGTTAACCTAACATTAACATAATTCTTATTTACTTTATCATTTAATCAATACAAAGTATTTATCAATTCGTCATATCGTATACTAGTAAAATTTAAGTGTTTCATTTCGCAGTTCAACAGCACTGAACTCTACCACTAGGGTAAAATCTCGTTTAACCGAAACCTGGATTAGAACCAACAAGTAGCCTAACAATAAAATCATTGAAACTAGTAGTTCGTCCTGGGTCTCGATCTTGAAAAACAAGCTAACTGCTTGGGAGACTTCGGGAACTTCCACATGTGTAACGCCAGTACGAGCCAGTTTCCTTTACAAAGTTTATCCCTCTTCTCAGAAAGGCATCCCGTGCGTTGGTTTGATCGGTTAATTTAATTATGGGAAAGCACAAGAGGGCTATCTGCCTAAAAGCAAGGATATGCCTTCGTGGAGGACTTCCTAAAGAACTGGCTTGTATATACGTTACACATGGAGAAAACCACGAAAACGCCCATGCAGTCAGCTCGTTCACCGAGATACGAGCTCCGGATCGAACTACCAGTGTTCAGTCACGTGTTTTGCTATAATCTAAGTGATTTAATCCAATTCGTAAAGCGAGGTTAACAGAAACAGCAATTTTTGTAATTTAAAGATCGTTCTCGAATTAAATATGCCTAAAAAACAAGATATCGTCAGATTTTTTTAATTAAATTATTTTTATTGTTTCATTCTTTAGAAGCAAGTACATATTTTATAACAAAAATTAATGAGCATGTAAAAATGGAAAACAGTAAAATATCTGTTCAGTATGTAACTTATAATACTTCTCAAACGGCAGCGCGATGTGCTTTTTCGTAAGAATTATGAGAAGACTCAAAGGAGTATGTGTCGTCATTTATTTCAAATAATGAGTCAGGTTGTTTTCAGTACGTAAGGTAATTAAACGTATTGTAATGGGTAATTTTCTTTTAAATGTTACGTACATTTAATTTAGCTTTAATCACCAAGAACATTGTCACAGGTTCTGACAAAACGTATAATCCAAAATAGCTTTTTTCCTCTTAAGTAGGATAAATAAAACTGGGCTCCACTTTTCATCGTTTTCATCAGATAAAAATTTTCGCCAAGAAGCGCTAAATGAAATAAAATGGCAGTTTATGAAGGTTGACCTCCGATGCCCGTTTCCACCGCAGTGCCATCTCTCCGGAATATAACTCGTTATAGAAAATAAGGGGAGTTGGATGACAAGGTACCCTTTTGCCTGCAAAACCCCTAGCCTGCTTTTGAAGGGCAAGCATGAGGTCAAAGTTCGGTGTCTAGTCGAGTAAGCTATCGTGGGAATTTTCTCTAAAAATTTTAGACATTCAAATATGTACGTAATCCTCTTCACTACACCTTACGAGTTTTTAAAATAAAATACCGCGGAATGTTGTTTATTTAAAGCGTCTGGTTTAATTTGGGATAATCTCCTGTAGGAATATGTAAAACATATTTTTAATTTTTTTAGAATGTATTTAAAATAACGGATTGACTGAAAAAGATTATTTTTCGAATAGACGCTGTTTAAAATTAAAATATTTTGCATTTTAGATCTAGAGTAGAAATTTTTATCTTAAAAGATTTGGTTTAGTTTTGTTAATATTGGCAAAGCACGCTAGGGAAATCTGCTTAAAGGAAAGGATGGCTTCGTAAAGAACTTTCTAAGAGAAACTGGCTCGTATACACGTTACACATGAGGAAAAAACTCGAAAACGCCCAGGTAGCCAGCTTATTCCCTTGGATTCGAATTCAGGTTGAATCTACCAGTGTTCAGTAATTTTACCGCGCGGCCACTGGCGGGTCCTACCTTAAAAGGCCATTGGGCTTGAAATGACTCCTTTTTGGCTTGATATTTTTAAAAATACTCACACTGCGGAATTTCTAAATGAACTACTGAGTTTATAGCTTAAATAAGGAACGTAGATCAGATTTTGTAGCTGGATATACTTAACAGATTCTAGTCAGTTGTGAAATGTTTGTAATCTAGTAACAAATGAAAATAAAGCTTTTCCGCCTCCTTATTAAAAAATCGCAGGCATTGCTGCCATATGACGAATAATGTTTCGTAGATCAAAGATAATTATGAGATGCAAGATGTGAGAAAGAAAAGCTATAAATATATGAGTACCATAAATATATGGTTATTCTAAGAGTTAAACGTGATCCTTTTTTCATTGGACAAAAGGTTGAGATAGCTTGCGTAAAACATTTATCAGAAACTTTCGAAGATCTTGAAGTACCAAAATTAAAATTCAACAAATACATTTAGTTCGTGAGCGAGAAGTTGGTAAGGGAATATTTTAAGGTGTATATATAATACTCAAGTTAATATCGATCACCGAGCACGCATAATCATCTTACGAAGCGGAGTTATAAATTCTATAATTATGTTTCCTCGACGTCTATTGTTGCTTGGACGAGTGTAATATTTTTTGTTTACAGCTTTCGTAACAGAATGCCTTTTGCGCCATCAAGAAACCATTGATCTAAAATGAAATGCCTGTTGTGTTTAGCATAATTGGGAGGTGTTATGAGTATGGACGTTTAGAGTACTATGACGCATGTCTAAATTAAAGATAACTGACAAATATTCCTGAAGGAATTGATAAGTAGAGAGCTGTAGTAGGAAACACAAAAATTAGAAAAGGAATGTCTAAAAATACACAAAACGTTTCTTAAATTTATGTAAGACAGACGATTTTATCTGAGCTAGTCAAACATACCTAATATTAAAATGCAGTCACAGAAAAAACTTACTAGCAGGGCGAATGATCCCTTTAAACGTAATAACAATGCCGCCCAGCCGGTATAGATGTTAGTGATCCTGACTGCCGTAGCGATGGGGCCGGATTCGAATCCCGGAAAAGTCATGGTTGTAACTGTCTGTCCCTTCATAGGAGGCAGCGATGGCCACCTATTAGGTGCTCCCATAATGAAATAGCCACCACTTAGCTAATGGCTGTTAAATAAAGCCCCCAGCCATTAAAAATATATAAATAATAACAATAGAAAAGTTTTATAACATAAATAAACGGAGATCATTCAGTCACTCTTGTAGTATCCTTACATAATCTTGTTCAACTTTCCAACTAAATAAGGACTTGATGGAACAGAAACCAAAGGCAAGAAATTTGTCATCCTATTATATCCGATCGAATTTAAAGTTAGAGAATGCTGGCCAGTCCATGGGTTCTATTGCCTTCAATTGTCAGCAATTCTGTAATCTGTCATCCTGTGAAAAATCAGCACCTTCTTTAAGAAAAGGAAAGGATCACTAACAGCAGCAGTATACAGTGTTCACTAAAGTCTTTATCCGTCCTTTGGTTTCGCAACTTCTGGACGTAGATATATAATTTCAGCTAAAAAAGTGTTTTAAATGCGCAAATATTCATGTTTTGGTATTTTTAAATTTAAAGAAACGAGTTTTTAAAAAATATGAAATTTAATTTTTTATACATTCCTCTGGTCTCTGTACTTACAGTTAAGAATTTTTTGAACTCGTTAGAAGGTAAAACACAAAAAGTTTGACCCGTATGACAAAAATTGGCCGAGACATTTAATTTCAAAATTTGCGATTTTTGAAGTCATGTTCGATTTGCAATTGAGTGGTCTGTTTATAAATACATTAGGTTAATTCGAAGTCAATTTTTTCGAAGTAAACGCTATTCAGTGATGCTGTTTTATAGTTTACTATTGGATCTAATTTATAATTATATTATATTTGGTATATTGAAAGTAATTTATACGCTCTTAAAGTCTAAAAATGCGTTATTAATATTCTCATGAAGATTTATTCCTTTAGAATCAAAATTCAATAATCGTATAAAATTCTTTAAACTACAAACAATTTTCAATTTAATACAAATAATATTACAAGTTGACTGCAGGCATATAGGGAAACCTGCCAGTGTTTTCTATAAAACGAATTCTATAGGATTCTGTAAATAAAATCTTCAATTTGAAAAGCATTATATTGATCAATACTTTTCACAATAATTACCTAGAAATGGTCGTTATGTGATCTCTTAGCATCAGAAACCTTTTTCTAAACTTGGTTTACTCTTAAGTTACATACAAATGCAAATATTTTGTTCTTCAGTTTGTGTACAGCCCCTAAAGATAATCCTCAATTTTAATACCAAATACCTCGGTCGATTTTTTGTCGTACGAGAATGAAACATTTTATGTTTAATGACGAGTACAAAATTTTCCTAAATATAAGTATAGGGGGTGGAGGAAAATGTAAAATCTTAGGTTTCGTACTTTTTGAAAAAGCGATTTCTGTAAATTTACAAACGCCGAAACACGAGTATTTGCGTCATTTAAAATATTCTTGTTTTTGGAAGTATATATTTACGAGCAACGGCTGCGAAACTAAAGGCTGGGCTAGGACTTTTATGCACACTGTATAAAATATTGGTAAATAGACTCTAAATTTTTTCTCAGTCAGGCCTCTGAAACACTAAGTGAGAAATTTATGTTATACAGAAATTAAAACTACCACTGATACAAACGTTTTACCAAATTAGAATTTCTTCCATGCTAAATGAGGCTTGTAGAGGGGAATTATTGCACATTTGTTTCTCTCACGCCATATGACAACTTATTGATTATCTACGATTTGTAGCTACACAGATTCATTTAATTTGTGTTCATACAAGCCATTTTGTTTCCGAGAAGAAGACCCTTATTAATTTTCTACCATTCTGTGGAGAAACCCGACGAATTGTTAATGACAGATAATGATCCTTCCTAGGAAGAGTTATTCTTCTACGACCTGCTTCAGTTATTCTGGAATCTATTCTATTATCTTTTAGATACAATAAAAGCCAAGAAGATCATCTAGTAAGCCTGGTTATTTATTGAGTATTTATGTATTAATGCAACGACTTTAGTAGAAAGCGCGAAATTTTCAGAACTTGTCTAACTCTGGCAAACATATGCACAACCTGCGTGTTCCGTCTTTCATGATTAGTGGACTGTAGGTTAACTTGCTATTATCTCACTAGAACTCAAGAAACTTCAAAGTTATAATCTTGACCGAATCTCTTTATTGGCTTTTCAAATATCAGGCTGGTTGAGGAATGGCTACTGAAGAACTCGGCAAACTCTTGCTTTAAAGCTGCATCTTAAAAGAACCTCTGTCATTGAAACTCGAGTGATTCCCAGCAACCCTGAAGCTCCAAACGAACTAAGCGTTCGTTTGGAGCTTCAGGGTTGCTGACCCTAACAAATTTGCATTTGCGCCGCTCATCAGTTCAACGACGAGAAATACAATTTGCATAACAACAAACATAAACATTCTTCCAGCAACCATGCTCATAACAATCCTTCAGTTAAGTAACGCCGTATGCGTTTTCGTATGTGTTCTTTTTTGTTGTTGTTATACTCTAAGTTACAATGGTTTTTATACACAAATTATGATACTTTTTGACTTAGTTTTAGAATACAAACTTGCGGAATTTGCCAGCAATGAAAATGCGGTAAAATTTCCACAGGAATACAGAACTTTGCCGAAAAGTTCCAAAGAGAACAACATGAAAATGCTTTTCTTAGATAGCCGCTGTTGCCGAGGGTTACATAAATTAGAGGCTTCGCAATTCTCTGATTTTTTTTAAGCGAAAACGAATCTCTGTGTACTTCAGAAGAAAAATAACACAAAAAAAATTACAGAAAGATTTGAAGAAGAATGTGTTCTTTTTTAATATATCACGTAATCCTCATTTACTTCTACAAATTTGTATTTTAGATTACTGCAGTATGTTTTCTTTTCTTATGGGTATAATGTTTATCGACTTACAATAAATATCGTTAGCTTGGCAATTTTTCTAAAAGAAAAAATGCGCGAAAAGCACCATCTTACACCCCATACGTAACGTTTACCTATTCATCTGTAAAAAGTAGATAAAATGCGCCAAGATGGTTGTGTTAATACGTAATACCCATTGTTGAACATTACGCAAGAAACCAACTTTCCGCGATACAATGATTGTAAACCAGGAAGCACCGAACTTCGACTATTTTGATCGTATAAATGAATTCTTTTACCAAAACAAGTATTCGCTGTAGTATCTGACAGTGTCTCAGTTGTTCATTCTTCCTGTTACACGAGATTAGTAAAAATAAGTGTACAGTTTCAATACTTTATTAAAATGTTCATTGAAAGATATTAGACTGAAAATTAAAGATGCATGTAAGAATTTCTATTTCAGCATTTCGTGAGGCAACGTTGGCGGTCACAGTATGCAACTTGTCTTACAAAATTAAAATAGACATTTTCGCACTAGAAAGGTCTGCTTTGTGTTTTAGAAAGGTCAGCAAAATGGAATCCATTACCGTTGTTCTACGAAAATTTCTATCAAGCTCAGAAAATTATTTTCAAATAAGAAATTTAGCCACGATTGGTGAAAAATTTAAAAAGAACGACTTTTTTTGAAGATCAAAAGTACTAAGCCTAATCGCTTATCTGAGGAACACGTTGAACGTGCCCGGGATTTCAACAGTGTGGGAGAAAGGCCTCGATAAATAATATATCCAATTTTTTAGATGATGCATGCTACAAGTCAGTCAAACATAAATAACGTTTTTATAATTAAATACAAAATGTCCGTGAATTTGTATGAAAAGTTCATAGATATAAGAGCCACAAATACTTTGACCATCTCAAATTTAATAGCGAGTAGAGTGTTTTTAGCAAAGAAACATTAAACGGTATAACGATCCCATTTATTTTGCAGTTTATCTACATTTGAGAAAAAGTCTTGAATTCAGCGGTAATAAGTGTTAAAAAGTAATCCAGTCTCAAATGTTCTGTATAAACCATTTAAAATGTGAGGTGCTGTATTTATAGAAACTTCCTGCAAGTGGGTATGGAAATATTTTCAAGCAATTTTTTTATTTTAAAAACCTTTCGCTGCTGTAAGCGTAAGCTTAGGAAAAACATTTAAGAAAATAACACGTGTGGCCACCTTTTTCGTATACTCTACATATCATTGTATAATTTAACAATGTTGAGGATCCTAATTATTATGAAGGTATTATTTACAGTCAAAACATAACATTTGTGCTCATATTTTAATGACTGAAAAATAATTTTCATCTTATCATTAAGAAGGACATAAAAAAATTAATTTAAAAATAACTTCACGGAGATGCAAAGAAAAATACAACTACCGACTACAGAATTAACTTCTCTGTCAAACTTTAAAATGGAATTAAAGTTTTACAAAAAAGATATATAATACAAAATAAGATATATGTGAATATCTGTATTATCTTAAAGACATTTAGAATGCTATTCTGCCTATAATGCTCTAACCTATTGCTGGTTTCTTTAAAATTGCGATAATGGTTTCTAAGCTCACTTAAGTACGGAAGCCTTTGCTGGCATATAATTCGGATACTTATTAACGCAACCACCTTGGCAAAATTTAGCGACCTTTTACAGATGAAATGGAAGTCGGTAA
Source organism: Stegodyphus mimosarum (assembly GCA_000611955.2). Classification (NCBI taxonomy): domain Eukaryota; kingdom Metazoa; phylum Arthropoda; class Arachnida; order Araneae; family Eresidae; genus Stegodyphus; species Stegodyphus mimosarum. Next base: position 471,538 of record KK113893.1, read on the forward strand.
ATATTATCAACATATGAAAAGAAAACATACTTCAGCAATTTAAAATACAAGTTCCAGTTATTAAATAAAGATAACGTGATACATTTAAAAAATAAACAATTTGATTCAAGTCTTCCTGTAATTTTTTTTCGCTATTCGTCTCCCGAAATATACAGGGATTTGTTTTCGCTTTAAAAAAAAATCAGAGAATTGCAAAAACTGGGCTTCGTGCAATCTTCGGCAACAGCATCTATCTTGAAGGGGGGAAGCAATATATTTTTTTCGTAACTGTCTTAAATATTCAGCAAAAATCTGCACTCCTGCAGAAATTTTACCTCAGTTTCTTCCATTGTTGGTAAATTTCACGAGCTCATATTTTAAGACTAAAGTTAAGGAAAAAAATATCGCGACTTGTTTATAAAAATTGTTTAACTGGATTATTTGCTTAACTTGGAAATTGTTTAACTTGAAAAAGAACGCGTACGAAAATGGTGGTGTTGCTTGATTGAAATGATTGTTACGAGCCTTGTTGCCGAAAGAATAGCTATGCGTATTGTGCTAGAGTTTGGACACAAACTGAAAATTTGTCTATTTCTACCAAGGTGGCTGCTTGAATGCGTAAATACCACAATTTGTTTGCAATAATTGTTAATTTGTTAGTTTTGGCATGTAATAAATTTGGAAAGTGTTTATTAGATTGTGGGCTTGAAATGTCTGATTACAAGGTATTGGTACTTTGTGTCTTTTGTTGTTGATGCAATGTATAGCATATGCAAATTTCACATATTGCATTAAACTCATGGGAGTACTATATTTTATTAGATGTCTTCTGCTACTAGCAGTAAAATTAGCCGGCTTTGTAATGGAAGAGCAAATATAAACATGTGAAAAAATTTGTTTAAGTGCATCAGTCATCTAGTACCTGATACGGGTGATTTATCTTTTTCCTTGTGTTTTGAAATGGAAACTTTAATGGCGATTACAGAAATACTATTGCAGCAGTGGTTAATAGCGATTACAGCCAAATTATGCAAACATTTCAGCAAGAATCTTACTATATGTTTTCACAAATTATGCAAACATTTATGCAAGAAGCTTACTATATTTTTGTGTATATAATGTTAGAACTAGATAAAATGTACAAAAATAGTACTTATGAAACAAAGCATAAGTTAATTAATTAATCAATCATTTAAACTCCAGTAAATAGCCTTCAGATTGAACGTCTTTGCTTTTCAATAGAATTCTCAAACTTTTATTATTTTTATTAACTACATCTATCCGATTAATATGTTCAAACGTTATGTAAAATATAATTTCAATCAAGCTTTTTAATTTACTACATTAAGAAAATTTCATACATAAATTTACTGAAATACTTATCTAAGGATTATTTTTTTATCAATAGAGTAGTGTACTTGTAATAATATTTTCTTCACTTTATCTACAATAATAAATGTTTCCTATCTTTAGTTGCATACATACATGTAAACACGTAAATGAAACTACCAGATATCAACTTGGTTATCATATGCATGCATTTATAAAGTATTAAAAGCACAATTCATGTTAGGCAGCTCAGTTCGGAAGCAATGCTGATAAATTAAACATCAAAGGCTACCGGATAGTAAAGGTTATTTTAACCGTGATAGAATTATGAATTTTTAATAATTGTTTTAGAACTGAGTATTAAGCATATAGATGTTATTAAATGATTTAGTTTATTCAAACGGAACGTGTATACTTATTCACAAGTTTATGTTCACTTTAATGTACAGAAGCGTGTATTTATTACTTCTGTTTATGTACTAAGAAGGTTCATTCGTACTTGGAAAGAACTTAGACTACTTAGCCTTACTTAATGATCAGTTTTATGCATTATATTTATGAGTTTTAATTTTCATGCATTATGTATGCATTATTTAAGTGTTATCTATGCAGTTATTAACATTATTTAAGTGTTATGTATGCAGCTTTCTGCATTTCTGTACTCAGTATCATTTTTGTTTTACTTTAATATTCAGTTTTGTACTTACATATGTATTATCCTATCTGCAAGTAATACGAAAGAAAACGTGGATGCATGGTTCACTTTGTAAAACAACTCCACTTTCAGCTTCCGCAAATAACTAAATTATACAGGAATTTGAAGAGTCAAGCACATGGAAAGTAATGCGTTAATTTACGTTTGTGCGCTAGAGGACCTTATGTTTTAAATCTTTTTTTTTAATTAATTTCTCAGGCAGGTCCTCTTTTCCTTACTTTATCTAATACAAGTTTGTGTTTTATTCTAACAGCGATTCTTAAAAATCTTTTGATTGCTTCTTTGATTATTTTTAAGTAGTTCCTAACAGGTTTCTTTTTCCCCGAACAACAATATCCAAGCTTACATGTAGACTTTATGCGGACCTTAGCCGTCTATTCGGCTGTGTTCCTGAGACATGGTGGAGCAGAGAGTAGTTGGTTTCTGCCAGGAAGATAACACATTGTGAGGTTAAGGCCAGGTCAGTGGTCACTCACTCACTTACTCATAATTTCAAAGAGGCAATTTTCTATGCCTCTTTCTTTTCGATATGCGCAGATGTCAGAATCTGAGAGAGGTCGTGTAGTTTGGCTTAAAGAAGCCGGTTGGTCTTATCAGCGAATAGCTCGACATTTGACCAGAAGCGATGCCACTATTAGACGATGTTGGCAGGAATGGGTGAACCACGGCCGCACACTGCGTCAAGAAGGAAGCGGTAGGCCTAGAGAAACGACAGAACGTGAAGACCGAGCAATCGTCAGAGCGGTACTCACAGCCCCAGATGCATCATTATCACCGATTACAAGTGCAACTAGTGCTTCAGTGACCGCAAGGACCATTCATAGAGGCTCACAGAAAGGTGGCTGAGGTTACGGCGCCCCTTGCGCCGACTACCATTGACCTCTCTACAACGTCAAGCCCATTTGCAGTGTTGCCGGGTTCATTCGCACTGGAATGTCACTGACTGAAGTAGAATAGTCTTCACTGATGAGTCCCGCTTTGAACTGAGCCCCGATGACCAGCGAAGGCGAGTCTGGAGACGCCCCGGTCAGCGGTGTGATACCAACCTGTCTTCCGGCAGACAGGCCGACAACCAGGAGTGATGGTCTGGGGTGCCATTTCATTTCATAGTAGGATCCCTTTGGTTGTCATCCGTCGCTACCTTACAACACAGCGGTACATCGACGAAGTTCTAAGGCCTGTTGTGTTGCCCTTCATGTCACGCCATCCTGGGCTTACATTTCAGCAAGATAATGCCCGCCCCCACACTGCACATGTTTCTACTGCTTGCCATTTATTGCTTGTCTTAGTGCTTGCCGAACATTACCTTGGCCAGCAAAGTCGCGGGATCTCTCTCCTATTGAGCACGTTTGGAGCATTATGGGCAGGGCCCCCCCCAACCAGCTCGGGATGTTGACGATCTAAGGCGCCAGTTGGACAGAATTTGGCACGATATCCCTCAGGAGGACATCCGCAACCTCTATCAATCGGTGCCAAGCCGAATAACTACTTGCATAAGGGCCAGAGGTGGACAAACGCGTTACTGACTTTTTCACTTTCTGAAGCTCTATTCAATAAATCATCCAGTTTTTCTCAAGCTGTAATCATTTGTTTTTCTGTACATGTACATCACTTCTACCGATTTTCGTCCCATTCGGATAACTCCTTCTTGGTACGCCGTTTTTTTGGCTAAGAGTGTATATTTACACTGCATGGCATTATAATTGCTACACAATAAAGGAAGCCCACAGTACACTGAAACGTAACGCGAAGAGTACAAGATGCTGTAATTTGCAAATGATTAATCCTTCACAACATGCGTACATTGTAGGCTAAAGTATTGACATTCTAAAAAAGATAGACTAAAATACGATTTTTTTTGGCGTTGTTTCGTGGTTTATTGTGTTGGAGATCAGATTATGTCTTGTAAAAGATAGAAGGTCTCAGACCCTTAAGTCACAGAATTCAGCTGCGTAGTTAGTTTGTATGTTAACATGATACTATGTATTCAAAATACTTTAGTCAATTGTAAAAGTGTTTTCTGAAGCTTTTTATTTTACTCTTAGAAATAACACTGTTATTGGCCTTTTTCATTTCTCTTTCTTGAAGCAATCATAGATCTTTGATTAAAGTATGCTTTAAATTTCTATATCACTACTCCAAATTAAATATTCAGCATTACCAGAAAGTGATAATTTGGATAATTAATAGTTACTTATAGTTATTCCTGATGATTAATAATAACACTATCCTCGTTAATTCCATATCGTGAGTTTTTCCTGTAAATGTATGTGTATGAATGTGTAAAATGGATAGCGAATGGTTAGTTAAATAATTGGTCATTGAAGATCCATTGTGCTTATATGGTGCGAGTGTAACAGGTTATTAGCTCTGTGATGTGCGTGATTGGGTCCGTTACTCTTTTCTTTTACCATTTTAGTACCAGCACTTTTTTAAACTCTTATTGAAGCACAATATTATACCAGAATTATTACACTGATTTGCATGACAATTTACTCTATTATTTTGTTTCATGACCATCAAGCCATGAGAACGATTTCTAAATAAATTAAGAAAGTAAAACTGAAAAATATATGAATGAAGAGGTAATAAGTTTAAAGTGAAAATCTTGGCTGGATAAAAGATTATGACGACTTTGTGATTAAGCAACTGTCATGATTTTCAATAGATGCTTATATAGGAAGACCTTCGCCATTGCCTTTTCGATAATACGAAGGTAACTACGAAAGTAACTACAAAATCATCACTCATAGCCATGACAACGACTGCTGCAAAAAAAATGGCAAATCTAAAATTTCCAAATTTCATCTGTGCCGCGATGACGACACACGTTTTGATAGTAGATGAAGGAAGTGTTGCATGGTCCTTAAGGTACTTATTTTAAAGTATCAGAGTGTAATAAAATATAGTTTCCGAACAATGAACCACAATGTCATCTTATTTTGACAGCATCGTCCTTCTAAAATTTGTTGCTTTGCTCTCTTGAGATGTTCTTTGAGAGCTAAGAGCAAGTAAAAGTCTCATTTTACGATATCGACTAACATCAAAGTGCCGATCTGGTGCTTCGTTTTCTACCATGAATGTTGTAACAGTTCTCGAATCAAAGAGTCAAGCATGAGCATGCAGTGTATCCGAAACACAGGGCGACTTTAAGTTTGATATCAGAAACATATCTGTTGGCCAGTTACCAAGACTTATAGCGTAGCAACAAATAATGCAACTGTGTCCGGTAGAACAGTAGAGTTCCATCATATATCCATCATCCTCTGCGAAGTACTACCAAACGCTGTCATTCTTTTGTTGTTGCCGAACGATATATTACTGTATTACAACGAAGTGACTAATAAAATAAATGTATAGAAGTTAAGAAACACAAACTAATATTTCACAGACTCTTCTGGATAGAATATACGAAAGATTATTTCAACAACTACAGTTAAAAATAAAAAAAATAACGGGAGAATATTTAATAGTTTCAATAGCTGACTGATTTTGATTCTTGGTCAAATCAAAATCCCACTTATATGAAATCTAACGTTTGAAAATCAGTAGCTGCATATGTGTTAGAAAATTCACCAGACGCATAATTATATCAAAAGAAAGTTTAGAACAAAGGAAGAACAATTACGTATTTCCAAGACTTCCATTTTCATGATTCAGGTGTTTCAGAGTGACGTTTTGTATTTCGGGTTGTGTTTAGCGCTGCAATAGTAAAAAAGGAATATCTCAGTTAAGAAAATGCATCTTCCTCGACGCACTCTCCCGCTTGAAGTAACCGAACTGCTGCATTTTTCTGTACACCCATATTTTCCGACTTACCGCCACAGCTATTAATATCTTTCGTATCCTCATCTCTGATGCACCTTCCACGCAGAAAACACGGACTGTCGACGAAGTTCCGGCTCTTTGCATCCCACGAAGCGGGTTATGTAACAGTGGTATGTCGCCTCGTCTGACTCGTGATTACCTGGCATGAAATTTATCTGTGTATTCGCCGATTATTGATGGGGGAAGAGAGATTTTCTCTTCTTGAGCGCAGCGGCTCCTAAACCATACTTAGTTCTTTAAAATAACTTTCTCCTTGGGTATTTCTTTTTACATTTTTCTTGTGGTAATTTTTCAGACTAATTATTTTAACCTGAAGTTACCAAACGAGGTAATTAATAAATATTTTCAGTAAACTGTGATGAAATTTTCTTTGGTGGATTGGATGTGAAGAGGCTAATGAGCTGACAATTTCTAACAACTCTTTTCCGGCTTTCATTTAATTATGTTGAACTCTTAGAGTGTTTTAAAAAGGAACTCCATTCCATTGGAACTATAATAAATCTGAGAGCTTCACGGTAATTAGACGGAGCATTACAATATTTTTAAACCGAGTCAAAGAACGTTGGTATCATATTCTACTTTCGAATGAAAGCCTTTATGACTCAATATATTTTACACTTTTTTAAATTGTGTGGAAGAATTAAATATGCAGAAATCTATTGTTGCATTGCAACAAAAGTAATGCTCTGCGCACAGTCATAACTCATGCAATGCAATGCTCGGTTTTGAAGTTAAAAAAAAGTTTCGGAATTTGCGTTTAGTTTTATTGAAAGTAAATAGATATTCAATAAATAATTATATATAAATTTTCCTCTTAAATATTTGGATAAGATCATATATAATATTATACATTTTATTTTAAACTAAAATCAAGGTAGCGGTGCTTCCAAAAGTGTCTAAGCAATATTCAAATAAAACTATTAAGGCCAGAAAAACTAAATGTTTTAATTAAAACTATCTGCACCAACTTATCCATTTAAGAATTGGCCGAATTTTAAAATTGTTTTGAATATCAGTTTTAAAATAATTGGGGCAATTTAGATCAAAATTCTTTCTCTTAGCAGTACTGAAGGTATTAAGCAGTGTTAAATTTTATTTACAGCTGCAAACTGTCTTTGTTCAACTCACACAGACCTTAAATATATTCATAAAGAACCTGGTCATGACGTCTGCCATAATGTATTTCAAAACGTAAGGGAAAATTTTTAAAAATAAAATGTTACCATTGAAAACAAATATCCGAACTACTTCGAAAGGCATAATGAAAGGTTTTTTATCAAATTTTTAATCGTAGTTTTTTGATGAATTTGAAACTTGAACAAAATGAATTGCAAATAGACTGAATTTCAGTTTGTTTCCCATATAAATGCTTCCAACTACTAACGGAGAATTGAGTGAAGAACTGATTTAAATGGATGAGTGATAATATATAGTAATGAGTGATAATTTATGAGTATATTTTAATGAGTGATGATATTTAATGAATGATAATATTTCTATCTAATCAATTCCTTTTAATGCAGCTTGGAGGTTACTTTACAGTCGCTGAACAGTTTCGAAAGAAGTTTTGAAGATGCCAGACAAAAAAGCTCACTCTTGCAAAAATATTCATCTGCTTGATTAAGAACTCTTGTTTTTTAGAATTTTCTGATCGCTAATAATTTAAAAATAACTGAGACGACTGAGATTGTATAATTGGTGACTGCTAGTTACCTGTATAGGTTTGCTTCATTTCTCAGAAAAGAGGTGCTTCGTTGATGCGGATATAATAGAATTAATACCTTTACATTTATGCATAGCATTAAATCATACAGATAGTAAAAAATTTTACCTACAGGGTAAAATTCATCATCACTATCTGAAGCGCTTTAGATCATAACGTATTTTTTATTTGTTGCTTTACAATTAGAGAATCCTGGAGCTGAAAACAGCAAGAAAATTGTGACTATCTTTAAAAAACATGATGTAAACTTTTGTACAAGCATCAAGAAAAGAATATTTGGATCGTGGATTGCATTGACTTCATGGACTCAGATTGTTCAATAAGAAATGAAAAGTTATCCATGCAATCCTTTGCGTTTTATTTTTATTTTTTTTTCTATTTCATTCAATATTTCTTTTTAACTCAACTGCGAATGACATAACTGTGTTACCAACATCATCTGTGAAACAGTAAGCTCTCTTTCAACCACAAAAAGCCGAAAGTAACGATCGTGCAAATGTGAAAATGGAAGAAACAGGGAGCCAAAATAAATAACTGATGACTGACATCCAAGACCTTCTCTAATTCATCAGGGGAAGCGCCTCGACTCCAACACCTGTTGAGGGATCCCGATGAAAAAGATAAGGATGAAGAATGATTTCAGCTGAGCGAATTTGCCGGAAACTCCTCATTTTCCTAATGGTCTATATTCTTCCAAGTATGAAATCAGATAGCTTACTACTATCAGCTAGATCCTTCAACGAGGGTCTCTTCGGATATCAGGAGTTCTATATGTACATTTTTCATTAAATGTGGTTCTTGAAATGAGGTACTTAAATTTCGAGATTATTACATTCTACCGTAGCTCTTAATTCCGTTATGGAAATAAGCATAAATGTGCTTAAGAATTTTATTTTAGTATTTTCTGGTCATTTGGGTTTCTATTTTAAATCGTTGGATTCTATGTTAATATCAGCTCTATTTTTACATAAAAAATGTTTTTGCTACAAGCAGATCCTTAAATTAAGACTGTGTGCTAACATCACGCAAAACTGAATATTTTTTAGTGTGAATTAAAATTTAAACTTAAAATTGAATTCTATAATTGATAAATGAAGGAAGCCATTTTTTTCACCTGTAGCTGATTATGCAAAGCACAAAAGAGGTATGTGTCTAATAAGGGTTTCGTAGCGAAGCTTTCCTAAAGGAAGTAGGCTCGTATTCGTGTTAAACAAATAGATAAAAACGGAGTCATTCATGTAACTACTTCTCTTTCGCATGAAATAATAGCTGTTTAGATGTTTCTGAAAATTTTTTACTTGATATATGGTGACGTTTCCGATTAGTGGTTCTAAAGACATTATCAGTTACGTTTTAAAAAATACATTTATGACGTACAGTTCCAGTTATAAAGTCGCTTATAAAAAGTGCACCATTTTTTTCAGTGAAAAAAATTCAGTTCGATACTTGGTTCGGATTACGTAAATCAAATTTGATGTTTTAAATCGTACTCATGAAGTAAAAATTTAAATTAGTAAATCATCCATTAAGTAGCATAAAACAAAATATTCTATGTCTTTAAAAAATTTATTGAAGTATATTTACTAAAACTTTCACCGAAAATGAAAGAATCAACTGAAAAATCTCACTATGAATGCTAATTACCCCTACCGAGTATCTAACGATGATAACTGCTACTAAGTTCTGTTTTTTAGTTTTTATAGCTAATCTAATTCGATTTCGAAGTTCTGCATATAAGTTTTCAAGGGTAACAAAAAGATGTAAATTAGTTCTCTAGTGTCTTCAAGTTTTGCATATAAATGCAGGAATTTTTTTCCAATTGATCAAATGAAAATAAGTATTTTTAAATTATAAATAAAATATACTTTTCGGAGACTCTACTGAACACTTTTTTTTTTGCATAACCTATTCTTATATTCTTATCCAAGTTATATATACCACTTTCATTCAATTCTGCGCCTTATATTAAAAATGTAGTCAGAAGTATATCTTTAGGCTTCATTACATTTATCATAAAGTTTGTAATTATAATGCACATGAGTTTTGAGTATTCATTAGAAGTGCATCTTCGGGATTCACCGTAAATAAATAAAGCTTGAGACTATTCCTTGTGAAACGTCATGTGCTTTTAATGCTTTAAAAATTGGAATAATGATTAACGTTAAGCTCGTTTTTATAAAAATCTATATCAGAAGAATTTTATTCATATTTATAAGAAGGTTAGATGCATATACTGGAGTACTCTTTTCAGAATGTTCCTTCAAAACCAGTAGCTGTAGTGCCCCGCAACAGGTAAAATTCACAAGTCAAAACTTGGTGCGGAAAATGAAATTATTTATCACATAGGCATCAGGAGACACACAACGTCCTGATTTTTCCCTATTACTTATTTATTCCTCAGTTTTTTCATTCATGACACTGGCGGCAACTGTTTACATATCTCAGACCGAGTTACCTGCTATTTTTTACCTCAGCAAGAAGTATTACATCAAAAATAACCTGTCTGCTCAGTCGAGATGAGAGCGGCAGATATAAACCATATTGTTTCTTTCTACTTATAGAACTTGGAGTTTTTCTGCCTTCATACCGCATCTACAAGCAGAAAGCTCCATTTTTTTTTCTTTTTACTTTTCATCCCGCCATAACGTCAGATATATTTACAGATTCCCATTTTTTGGGGTAAAAATGTAAATACGAATAACTTTTTTTTCACCTCTTCGTTTTTAAATATCCTTTAGGTTTACAGGAGACTAATCTTTGAACATAAGTTTTTCTCGGGTAGTGTTTATCTTGAGGAGTATGTTTGAAGAAAAAGTCAACTTTATGACTGCTTTCCAGAACTTTTTGCTCTCTGATGGTATTTTATGAGTAATAATTCTTAACCACGCATTGTATTTGTCAGAATACCCAGTTTTTGGGTATTATATTTAGCTGAGTCATTTTCTACTTTTGCTATTTTATCGATAAGTTTTTTATTACCTCATTTTTGAAGCAGTGTGCAACTCAATAATATATTGCTTCCTATTTATAAAGCGGAGAGTGATGCAAGGGTAAAATGCAATAGATAATGGTTCTTTTCTATTTACACGTGGATCTTTAAATCATAATCCCATTATGTATTTTACTAAAATTGTTTTTAAAGAAATAATTCCGAAATTACCTATATGTATTTCAGCTGTTTCTATTCCCTGTAAGCTTAAACTTTAAAAATCCATGTTTTGTTCATCAAGCTGCTGCCTTAAGTTATTAATAGCTTCAAATGTTAATCAGCTCAGAAGTAAAAATCTTTTAAATGCCTTTCACTTTTCTTCTTTGATTTCATTGTTAGACTAAAATGTTTTTAAAAATGATTCGACTTTGTTAGCAAGAGCGAAATTCTGGTATCTCGTTAATCATTACAATCGGCAAGGATGGTAATTATGTTTAAATCAAAACCCGGGTAATTTGTTTTAAAACTGCAGAATTTAAATTAAAACGTTTTGGTAAGATTCGCAATATTCCCATGAATATTTTTATGTACATTTTATAATTCTTCAATCTATTAGAATAAAGCACGCGAAATCCTTCTACCTAAAGAGAAAGGGACTTCAAAAAGGACAATTTAAGGGAAATAAGCTCTTATTCATGTTTTACATAAGAAAGAACCATAAAAGTCACCAAGCAGTCAGGTCATTCGTTGGGAATCATATCCAATTCATCTAATAATGCTCGTTATTTTATCCAAATTTCTCCTGAAAGGCCTTCTTCAAAATTTAGAAGAAAAATGAAGATTAATTATACTATATTAAATTTTTTCATTACGTTAATACATTCGAAAATTTATTCGTTTCAAAATTCTAAGCTAACATACGATAGAACGTATTTTTACAAACTAAAACCTTTTACTGAGCTTTATGTGAACTACATAATTCCAACAGGCACAAAGTTTTCAATGTAAATTTATTAATGGATTTCTCATAGGTATGAGACGTAACACAAATGCTTTCAATTACGGCGATAAATGAAATTTTGCTTTCGAGCTAAAGCTTACCCAATTTTCTGTGCTCACTGCTGAACATATAAAAGCATATGTACTTAAATGAGCATTATTATGTCAAGTGTTGAAGATCTTATTGCTATTAAATGATTTTCTCCCAAACTGAAATCAATCCTGGCTGCTTTTCTGTAGCTAAATCATTTAAAACTTTAAAGTCTTTTTAATAGAATTTAGCATATTGTTTTTTTCAACAGTAGGAACAAAACGAAATTAAATAAATTGCACATATATCCTAAAAGAAAAACATCATGGATTTGGCAAACTTATTATAGTCTTACGTTCCCCTACATTCGTTAAACTGCTTTTCGGGAGAATTTTGAAAACCTTACAGACTTGAAAAATATTTTATGTATATCTGAAAAGATAGATAGCTGAACTTTTATTTTACAGTCTAAATATCATTTTCGCAAATGAATCATTCAGAATAATTAAAATATGTTTCTGATTTTATTGGTTACTATTGTTTCTGACAGCAGTAAGAAATGCAAATATTGAGTACCTGCATAAAATAAAAATATTACTCACCCATCTGTTCAATAACTTCTAAAAACTATTTTTATATTCCTCAGTGTACAAATGATAGAAATAAAAAGCAAAAGTAGGTAAATATAAAATTAAGAGTAAGAGGATATTATATGAAGTATAAGAAAATGAAACAGTAAAATAATCCTAATAATAATAATAATGAGAATAGCTGGATATTTAGACTTGCATGTAGTTACAACGTGAATGTAATAGCAAAACTAATGTACAAAACCTGGAAGACATCTGTACAAACTTTTATAATTTTCTATCCTCCTACAGCGTAGCTTGCTGATGCATATTTATTGCATGAACTAGCTCTTACCCTGCATGCGTTGCAGTGTTACTTAAAGGAAAGAAAGTGTTTGTGTTTTAATTCTGTTTATTGGATTGTTTTTGGATATACAATTTTTTTCCATCTGGTGCGCACACGAATAAATCAGGTTTTCCGACACGTGAGCAGGTCACATACAGCGGTCCATGCGAAAAGTACGGGTTTTCCAAATTTAGTCCACAAAGTTGTAAGACTTGACCGTGCGCTTTGTTGATGGTCATTGCAAATACGAGTCTCACCGGAAACTGCGAACGTTAAACTCGAATGACAAATTTATTGGAATCATTGGGATACGTGTCTGTTACCCGGCATGCGTTGCAATGCCATTTAAAGGAAAGAAAGTGTTTGTGTTTTAATTCTGTTTATTAAAGTGTTTTGGGGTACACAATATTTTTGTTTTAGCATCTGGTTCAGGCAATTTCATTTTTCCACCCGCGCAGCACATTCCTGGTGCTTCTATCTTAAATTTAAGAGCTCTCCAGTACGTACATAATTTTCCATCTTTACAACGACCACAGGGGGAAGAAAAATTGTAATCCTAATTAGCACCTTAATGGAATACACCAAGATTTAAATCAGCTTGCAGTGTTCGCCTGGTAGAGCAATGCGTAGTCGAATGTTTTCCGGTCTTGCTCCTCATTCCTCGTCTGTTTCAGACGAACAAGCTTGAGCAGTGCTTACTCGAACGTTTTCCACTATTGCTTCCCGTTGTTTGTCTGTTTCAGACGAACTGACTTGGAGCAGTGCGTACTCGAGCGTTTGTCAATCTTGCTTTCCGTTGCTCGTTTTTTTTCTTTTTTTAAGCTCATGATGCCTTTTTCTTTCGTGCTTGAGGTGTAGATCGAGCAATCGATTTTCATTTTGGTGGCATAAGTAATGCTTCTTGACGATTATTATAAACTCACTTTCAAAAAGCAAAGAAAATGCGTGTGATGCAATAACACGCATGTTAATTCACATTAAAATTAAATGTTTTGGGCTTTTCTGAATGATAACACACTTTAAAATATTTTAATTTGGGCAGTGGCAATACTTTTCTCTTAAATTACCGAGTTTGTTCAAGTTTTATAATGATCGGAATTAAAATATAAATTTGTATAAAAGACAAACAAACATTAATTTTTATATGTACAGGCCCACCAGCGGCCGAGAGGTAAAGTCGCGAACGCTGGTAGTTCGTTATGAGGTTCGAATCCCGCGAACGAGCTGGCTGCATGGCGTTTCCGTGGTTTTACCCATTTGTAATGTGTATATGAGCCACTTTCCCTTAAGAAGTCCTCCCCGAAGGCATCCCTCCCCTTAGACTGATAGCCCTCGAGGCTTTGCCGTAATCACATAAACCTATACTAAACCTTTTTATATGCATAGATATTTTTCATATTAACCACTTTGTCTTATATTCTTATTATTGAGAACTTGCTATGTTATGATTGTACTTTTGTGTAATTTCGAAATTTGAAATTTTTTAACGAGTGACTTTAAAAGGTACATTTATAATTACAGATAGTGCTACAGATTATTAAACTGCACCTTTACTGAGGATCAAAATACAGAAATACAAAGCAAAAGCTTCTGATTTTTTTATAACTTTATTTGTATAACAATGAAAAGGCATTCGTATTTCGAAATGCTTTCCTTTCCATTTCTGTCAAATACTATAACTTTTAAGCTCAAATGTAAGAAAAAAGTTTCGAAACAAATTCTATAAAGAACTTTAAAGCAGATACGTAAGTATTGTATACACATAAAAATAAGACTTGTAAAACTACCGTAAAAGCTGTTGTAAAATTGGGAGAATAGCCTTTACTCAAAATGCAAGGAATTAAGCGTATTTTGAATATCATTCTGTCCCCTCCCAGATTTTGAAATTTCTACATAATGATGCATTTTTTAATTGGACCTAACACTTAAAGCAAAATTTATATGTTTACCATATATACCTTATAAGAAATAACCTGAGAAAAATTATACTAAATAAAATAATTTTGGTATTAAAAATGTTTATATACTACAGAGTCTCAGTCTCTTTGGTGTCATAAATTGATGAGCTCTAGAAAGACTATATAGGAATAATCCTCTTGTCCTAAACTGTAGGCAGATAAAAGTAAGAAGAAGGGTGAATAAAACCCTTTTATTCGAACATAAATATCTTCAAAGGCGGACCCAGTTAGGCTTACATAAGCCAACACTTCTAGCTTAACTTAAACAAGTAATGCTGAACTAAAATTAAATGTAGTTAGATTAGCTTAATGGCTTAAAGGGTAAAGCAACGCCCAGGAAGGCTCTCGCTTGTAGAAACCGTCAGAACAAGTCAAATGACTAGAAGCACTCAACGCCACAGAATCAAATCGCTATTTAGTCACGGTAAGAAGGTACCTCAAGTAGGCAGAACACGCTCTAAAATCAACTTGGAAACCTTCGCTTAAATAGCACTATTTTCTCCCTCAATCTGAATAAACGCTCGTTACATCTCATTTATATTCTGGCATGAAAAGCGCGGGTGAAAAGGACAGCGACAGAAAAGTATTTTAACTCAAAATTAACTATTAGTCAAAAATAGATAAATCCTTAAAATACATTTAAATAACATAAAACAAAGACAGCATTATCTCAGTCAGTTGGGTGGACAATCTGTGAATCTTTGACGCTGCTATTCTTCATAACTTGGAATTTTATGTGCTACTGCACTGATTGCTGTATTGCCGATGCACTTAAATGAACATTGGTGATCCTGCGACAGAGTATTTTGAAATTTGAATTTTTATTATTACTGTCAATGTTATGTGAAAATTCATCTATTAATATCAACTTCTTAATGTATCATGTTAGGAGTTGACGGATCAATATGTTAATCGTCTAAGAGATGAACTGGTCTCTTTCTGTGTTTTTCGCTTTTGTCTTACCGAAAATACTGATTCGCGCAAGTGTGATGGCTAAGACTCGTCACGATCTTAACGATATGCCTTTAGAGAAATCCCATGTAAATATAGGTATTAATTTTTATATGAATAGTTGAATTACAACGAATGGATAGTTGAATAAAATTGAATGAAAGTTGAATTAACTTTAGCTAAGAATAGTTGATATTAAAAATTATGATTTGCGTGACGATTCGGCTTTTGTACAATGTTATACTGAAGCTCCAATGGTTTCATATTTTTGAATATTTAAGAGTTTTTAATTTTGGATTAGAGATATATAATATGTACTAAATTCGCAACAAGACAACTGAATAAATAAATGAGCAAGAACTTAGACTTTCCTTTCTTTTAAACCCTGATTTTGGATTGTTATATCTTGTAACTCTTGTTTAAAAAATACAAAGTATAGAAACTCTTAAGTATTCAGTCAAGCCAAGTAACTTGATTTTCGATTTTTTTGCATAAAGAAACTTTGACTAGATTTTCTTCAAGTCATTTATAAAAAATATTACTCTCTTAAATGCATTTTAAAGTTAGAAACATCTATAAACTTGTGTTTTCATTTTCTGCAAAGCATTACGTTACGTAATATCATATTACTAGTACAGTAATGCATTACAGTGTTTCATAATTTGTGTTTCTGATAACTGTAGTCCTTCGTTGGGTTTCTTAGTTTATTTTTCAAATTATAATATTGAATTTGCTTAAAATCTCTGATTTAATTAAAAACAATGCATTTGTTTTTTTGCATTTCATAGTTATATTATTTGAATACAATAGCTAAGTGACCGAGCTGATAATCTGACTTTAAATAATTTGATCTTCTGATGGTTGATATCTTGATCTTGGCTCAGATCCTAGCGAATTACTGGCTCTAAGGTTTTTAGTGATTTTCCCTTGAACATGAGCTAGTTTCACTTAAAACTTCCTCCATAAAAGTACTTTCAGATATCCTTCGCATGTGTTTTCATAACAAATTCCATATAAATAAGCTAATTTTATTGTATTAAAGAAGAAACATGACAATGAAATCAGGACATGAGGTAAGGTACCCATAGCACTTAACAAAGCAAAGTTGTTTAGAATAAAATACAATTTAAAGCAGTAATAATGACAATTTCTTTAAAATAAACACCTATGCCACAAATTTAGAGCTAAAGATTTATCATAAAGCAGCAATAATGACCACATATTAAATAGCAAACAGTATTGAAAAATTTATAGTTTGTAGTTATGGCCGTCTCCTATTTTCAATACACTTTTTCTCCCAGTGAATTTACTTTCATGGCAGTGATGCTGATAAGAAGCATCCCTGTCATGAAAGTAAATTCTCTTCCTATTCTATAAGGAAGAATCTAACAAACGAGGGGGCGTGAGAGTAAAAATTTATTTCAATTTTGAATATAACATACATAACTATTGATTTTCTAACATTTACACCATTAATAAAATTAATAAAAGGAGTATATAATGCCGTGTATTACGTATCTCAGCGGTGAAATAAAACTTTTTGTTCTATACGAAGTGCGCGAATCTTTTTATTCAGTTAGCATATTAATTTCAAGAATCCATACTTTTGGAGCGTAAATACCAAAAAAAGTGTATCTCAAATGAGAGCATGCAAGGTAACCAACATAAACAGAATACTTCTGTAGCTCTTTCAATCTTGCCTACTCACTGAAGAGATTAAATAATAAAAAGGCACCTGTGAGTATCTTATAATACACCCAATTATTCAGCCCTCTTCTGCCCCTGATCCTAAATCTTTGTATTTTTCCATATTTCCATTGTTAAGTGCTCAGCTTTCTTAGTCTGTGCGTGTATATTATGTTTTTAACAGACGTTATTACACGAGGCTGCTGCAGTGCACCTGTCTTAAAGGATGGGGGGGGGAGTTTTATCTTCAAGGGCTCAAGATCTTGCAGTAGGGGACTGGGGGGCCACTTTTTATAAATATATTTTCTCTGCTTTCCTTTTTCGAGACTCAAGGGGAGGGTAAAAGGAGGAGCCTGGGCAGTAAAAGCAGGAAAAAATGCTGGGGAGGGGGAGATTTAGGGTAGCAGGCACGCTTCATGTGACAGCAGACTTGAGGCGAAAGATTAGCAAAGTTGTTTCGCTCTTTCTTCTTCTTCCTCCCCCCTTTTCAACATTTTTTTTCTCTTTGCAACGGTCCGTATTTTTCAGGCCTAGATAGAGTATTGGATGGACATACACAGAAAAAGAGAGTACTGCCAGAAGCAGGCAGAATATATTTTTTTATATTTAAACTAAACGTAATTCTTGAAATATTTTAAAATTTTAATTACCTCTGAGTAAATAAAAAAACTACAGCTAAATTTTCTATTGGATGATGGAAACGTTTTGTATTCTTAGCATGTATTTTTTCTCATCGTAATCATTTTTAACTCGTTTTGAAAAGGTTTTTCAGATGAGTTTGAAATTGTATTGCTTACTGATGCAAACTGTTTTTATTGTTTTTGAGCATTTTCGCACATAATATGAAGCTCACGTGCATTTTGCATACTAAAAGCTATTGATTACACTAATTAATATTTTTTTAGTTTGGATTAATAAGTACACATATTTCATATTTTAAAATAATTTTAAACTTTAATATTGAAAACGCTTCTCATTGCCAATGGTAACCGAAATAGTCACAAATACATTCGTTTACCTGTATGGGATGGGAAAAGGTTTAAAGTTTTAAAGTATGATTGCTTTACCTGAAATGCGCCGATGAATTAAACTGTGTTCATTTATCCTCTCTAGAAGCTTAATGTCTAAAATAATTCTTTTATATTACAGCACAACGGATTTCAGTTTCACGAACCCTATACAAAACGCAAAACATTCGTGAAATTGAAATTAATGCTAAAACATTTGAAAAAAATAAAAGTCTTTTGGGTCAGTGCTATAGTTTTTTAAAATATGTAATTTGTAAAAACGCGAGTGTACCAAATATCCTTCATAAAACTGTAACTTACTTCATCTACATGTTTTATAGATCAAAGCTTACAAATGTTTAATAGAATGCAATTTGATTTATTAGAGTATTAATTCGAAAGAGATAATAAGACAAATGTAATTGTCAAATGTTCAAATGTCTTTAAAAATATATTGTATCAAATAGCGTATTATAAACAGTTTTTAATAAATACTTTACATTCCAGTGCAGTATATAATAACAACAACTTTATTTGGTAAGAATAACATTTACTAATCCGTATAACGAATTCTGAGTTATAAGTTTATTTCTTTCTTTCGTTCTTCATGCCTATAACAATCAAGAGCTGAAACATTAGTCGTAAATAAATAGGTTGTCTGAAGTCTCAAGGAAATATATGATTTTCTTAAAGAATTTAGTGATCTAAATACCATGTGTTGAGTTTGAATAAAATCTAGTTTTTATTTTTTTAAGGATAAAATTTTAGGCGCGAGTGAAAAGTAATCTTATTGTAATTTTTAAAGTTTTTCTGCTCCCTTAAGATTGATATAGAATTTGAGACCTCTTAAAGGAACAATTTTTAATTTTATTTATTTCATGTAGTTTCAGAAACTTCCTCACAAACTTTTACTCAGTAATTATTAAGTATAGTTATAAATAACAGCTTCATACTTAAAAAAAGATGCATGTCATCTTTGCTTTGATAAATTCAAAATCGAAAGTAGCGAAACAAAAACAATTCACATAATAGTCTTAAATGTATCGTTTAAGTAAAGTATTTTAACTGTGTTTAACAAATGAAAAAACATGTGGCATAGAACCAATTTCTTGCGAAATGATATTCTGGCTAGAATAATGTAACAGAACAGAAAGGGCTTGCTTTTATATATCATATGCTATACGCCAATATATTAATGATATGAATATCTATTGAAAATCTAGCAAAATTTCTTATGAGGTTTATTCACGCTATCATACTGATAAAATATATCCTACTCTTCGCAAAAGATAATTTTAGATTCGTCTTTGTTTTTCAAGTAAAATGCAAGAAAAGAAATTCGCAGTTCAATCCTAAACTAGATGTTCTAGAGCATATTTTCGATAATTTCCACTTAGTTTATTATTTTGCATAAATAGAAGATAATTATATACTTTACAATAATGCATTATCTTTGTGAGTTTTTGAAAACTTCAGGGCTTTTAAATATTATTTCTGCATCTTTTTTTAACGTTATGGTAAAATGTATTCTTAAGCTCAGTGTTTTACGGTTGAATGAAGCATATGATTCTGATACCTGACATGCATTTTGACACATGCTGGCGATTCAAAGTTATACGTCACGCAAATTACTTTGATGCAGTTAAAATTCTGACAAACATTACTGGTATCGAAATTTGTTCTGAAGATATCAGGATTCCTTTTCATACAACATAACTGAATTTTAGTATCTGGCATGCAATAGATGCAAGAAACGCCCCCGATTTGAACATAATTTTCAATAAAAGAGGTTTGCGCATTTCAAGAACATTGAGAAAAATTACTTCTTTATCAGAAGCAAAGTATTGCTTAATCGTACAAAATGAAATAAGCTTTTGTGTAAAATCTTTTCATTCACTTCCGAATATATGTCGTCTTCTTTCTACAACGACAGAGAAAGTGAATTTTCTTTTATGTACAGGGACAAAAACATCTCACCCGTGCCCCTTGACGCGCCGTTACCTAAGCCCAGACTTCAGACAAATGAGCCCGCCAGGTGCAAAGGTTTTACCGCGACTCTCACAGACGCGGTGCGCGTGGCATTGATTCAGGATCATCCTCTCCGTACTCTTACTCCCATGAAACTCTCCTCATCCAACGGGATGTTTCGGAGGCAGGTGACGCCCCCAAGCGGCCACCATAGGAAACGCCGTGCATTCCTGACCCCCCCTTTCTGAATCTCGTTCATCTTGCTTGTTGTTGACGGTATTCGGTTTTTGCATCTCATTTGGCATTCGACCAGTGGTTGACGCACGCCTTGTTCGTAGCGCCCCCGCCTCAAGCGGCCACCCTTAGGCTTAACTCATCGCTCGGAGACAGCTGGTGAGCGTTTATATTTGCATTATTTATCACAGTTTTACTTAGAGATTAAGGATGATTCGTATGGGATTTAGGGGAAACAGATTTCTTGTACATTTTGCAAATGAAAACGATGGAGAGATCGCTTTGTAATTAAAAATTTAATTCAAAGTATTTATTTGTTTTTGTGTCTCTTTTAGAATATTCAAGGAATCTTTTAGAATATCCTGCCTTTTTGATATAGTCACATTTCCGAAGTAATTTTTTTTGATATTCTGTTTATGATCAAAGCTTAAATAATTTTGCGTTCTTATTTTTATTTATTTATTTTCTTTATGACTCTACTATTGTCATTCATAAATGAACTGATATCTTAGTATCCTACGGTATATTATCCATAACCTCAAGTTAAGAAAATCAACATAGGGCATTTGTTCTTTAATGTTGTGAAGAGTGTGACAGGACAAAATATCAAGACTCACAATCTGTGGTGGCTGTATTACCATAGCATGGAAAACGCTCCAAATAAACAAATCCCCCTCCTTATTTTTCTTTTCTAGAAACTGTTTGCACATCAAGTATACCTTGAATAAAAATTAGTGCGCTCCATCTTCTACATTATTTATAAGTGTGATAATTAAATTTTAGATGTAACCGCTATAATAATTGCAAGTAGCGATTCTAACAGAAAATATTTTATAGTGTTATTTTATGATTTTATCACTCGCATCCCTTCTTTGTGTTATTTTTTGATAAAAACATTTTATTCAAATGTAAACAAATTTAATTTCTCACATTTTATCGAGTTAAGAATTATTGACCAGAATTATTGAATTATTGACACTTGAACCAGGGAATGGGTAAATTTACTTTTTAAGCCTTATAACTTATTTTTTAATATTTAAAACGTTTGAAAAGATTCATATTTTAACTGTCGTCTGAAAATGTTCTTTCAAAGTTTTATAGGGTTTATCGGTAGAGATTTTCAGCAAACATGGTCCAGATGGAATAGCGAAATATTTTATAGAATACTAGATGAATATACATTTCGACTAGCATGCAAACGTTTTATATTTTCTGTACATTTAAAAAGTAAAAAAAAATGCATAACGTAATTCTATAAAAATATTTAATGTCTTTGATTAGATATATCGCGAAATAAATGTATTTTTATGTAAATCAATCGGATTAAAAAGTATAAAAATAATATTCTTAAGAACTGTATATACTGCATTTAAACAGCTTAGTCTGTTAACATGTAGATTAAATTAGAGTAATAAATATCTAACATTTTCCCGAATGGCAACAGATTCGAATGAAAAGTGAAACAACACAAAATCGCGTTTCGAGACTAATAGCCCGTTTGGGCTAAAAATAGCTGTTTATCTATTTTTCTAGTGGGCGATGGGGGGGGAGTACCTGAGTTTAACTTACCTTGTTTGAAATTAGTCTTCCTTTTTAATTGTAATAAACCGTAAAAGTCCATCACTCATATATAACACATTTCTGTCAAATACCTGTTTAACATAATTATTTTTGATATAAAAAATCAAAAAATATTTAAATTTTTGTGGCAAAAAAATTGCCTTCGACAATTGAAAATGATGAAATATAGATGTTCTTAATTTCTAACAGAAGTAAGTAAACTTAATTTCTTTAATCACTATAATTTTCTATTATATAGTTGATTTTAATTACTTCTCTTAATGTAATGTTACTGCATAAGCTAATTTCATGTTTTTTCTAAATGTATGTTATTGGCAATTATTATTAATTTCCGTATTAATTGCGTAACGAAATATTTCTGTCAAGTTTGCTTTCTTTATTTGCTATAATTCCTTTTGCTGAAAGTTTTAGCCAACCCTATCGATATTTGGTTGTCTGTCGTTTATATAGAAATTAACTGTCTAACAAAAATTAAAGCCTCTACCACTAAAATATTGCATATTATGCCCCAAACAAAGATAAAAAGTCATTTGCCGCTGTGAAATACAAAGTTTGCACTACGTTAAAAATATATAAATAAATGAAATGTATTATCACCCCAAAAAAGGTTGAATTTGATTACGCGACACAGAGTATAAAAATATTTGCAATCAAACTTACCATCACTAAAATACATGGCATCTGCAGACTAAAATAAAGTCTACGATCATACGAAAATGTATAAAATTAACAAATTATAACTTGTAAGTCATCACATTTCTGTGAAATATTGTCTATTCAGAACAATAAAATTATGATTTAACACCCCTCAACAATTTACACGCACACACACACACACACACACACACATATATATATATA
>KK113893.1:494247-512263 GCA_000611955.2 Stegodyphus mimosarum
ATATTCGGCCTCACTTTTCCTTTGGCAAGTTCTGTTTGGAGCTTTGAATAAAAGAGATTAACTATAGTTTACTCTAGTTTTTTGTATATTTTTACCTTTTCTATTCCAAATGTTTTTTTAAATAATTTGCAAAGTTCATGAAAATAAGGTATGTTAGGGGATCGTGGTTCTTACAAAGCCTTGAAAAATTCTCTTTTCAATTTAATTTCCCAAATTCGATTGTAAAATTTATCAGCATTAAGCGCTAATTTTTTTACTAGTTTTTCTTTCATCTTCGAGTAAACTACTCGAAGATGAAAGAAGATTCGAAAATTTTCTAAATATATTCGGCCTTACTGATATATTCTGCCTTACTAATGTTCTCCATTAATATTTCTATACAGTATGATATTTTGAATTTGTAACTAGCAATTTATTGTTATTAGAAACTCTGTAGGTACATTAGGTATTTTTCGAAAGCAGGAGAGATGAAAAATGAGCAATGCCCTCGTCGGGACTCGAACCACGGACCTGTCGAATACGTGTCGAGCGTGCTGACTACTACACCACGAAGGTATGTGAAGAAGGTTGGAGAAATACTTTATATACTTCCCCTTTAAAAGGGCAACTGGTATTTAGGAGGCCCAGTCGCCAAATCCTGGTGCAGTAGAATCATCATCCACCACCTTTTTCAATTCGGGCGTCACTGTAGAGACTTTAGGTATTTTTGAAGCATAAGATTTAAAAGATAAACAATGCCTTTACCGGGAATCGAACCACTCACCTCTCGAATACGCGTCGAGCGTCTGACCATTACACCACGAAGGCATGCGAAGAAGACGGGAGAAATACCTTATAACTCTACTAGATCCTTTTCTTCTTACCCTCAAAGTAATTCGGCATTTCTAAATATAATGATCAACAAATGACTTTTCATTTAGCTTCCTTTATTTGAATCGTAAATTCACTTTGAAGAAACAACTTATATATTGTGGAAAATTTCGAAGTCCTGTTGTAGCTAAAATCAAACAAAATCTGAAGATAGACGAGATTATGTTGGTACATCATACACTTTCCTTCCAGTATACATTATCCCCTTTTCTTGCTGATTTTTGTATAAATTTTTCCCCAATCAAATGTTTGATAATTCTCACTGAAAACGGATATGTAACATCGATATCACACAAAAAGAGTTGCAGATATATAGAAGTTAAACTAAATTCTCACTCACTGCTTGAGAGTAAATATAATTAAGAAAAATCAAAACGATTTTACATTAAATATGATTCATACGTAATGAATTAACCATACTTGAAACATCCAGCTGCAGAATAAACATAATTTATTTCTTAAAGGAAAGCAAACCACCGATCTCTCGAATATGCTCCGAATGTGCTGGCCACTACACCACGAAGGCATGCTAAGAAGGCGAGAGAAATACCTAATATACTTCCCCTTTCAAAGAGCGACTGGTGTTTAGGGAACCCAGTCGCCAAATCCTGGTGCAGGAGAATTATCATCCACCACCGTTTTTAGTTTGGGCGCCATTGTAGAGACATTAGGTATTTTTGAAGCATGAGATTTGAAAAATAAGTAATGCCTTTACCAGGACTTGAACCACTGGCCTCTCGAATACGCGTCGAGCGTGCTGACCACTACACCCCGAAATCATGCTAAGAAGGCGGGAGGAATACCTTATAAATTATTTTACTTATATATTTTATAAATTAATTAATTATGGATCATGTAAATATATTTTTACTGAATAATGCTCCCCTTCTTTCTTGTTGTTGATGGGAATTTGGTTTGTTTTAAGCAGTTCGAAAGTTATTTTGGAACTCTCTCTGTAAATACTATTAATTTTTCTTGCAGTTATATGTTTCAGCAATATTTTATTTCCAAATTAAATAATTTTCCCTATTTGTATCACGCTGCCAGGAAAGAAAATATTTTAATATGCATTTACTTCAAAAGATAGGTTATTAATGTTAACATTTTTGATAAATTACATTTACAGAATTTAGCCTCATCAGTTACGTTTCAAGTAGCTGTTGCACATTCATTAGATTAACTACAAAATTATTTATAGGAAAGCACTTTGTTCAATCATCCTTGTAAACGCGCACTGAATATATTTCCGCAACTAAAACACCTAATTTCAGTATTCTGAATAGCCTTAGAATTTTACCCATATTTTATTCATTTCGGCCGAAATTTAGCATTGTTATTTTCAATTTTAGCCTACATTTTTAACTTATATCGAAATTCATTCAGAGTTTTGAATCCATGAAGAACAAATTTATTACTTCGGTTAATCATTAATTCCATTTATCGTATGATGAATGGAATTTCAGTGTTTTCTCTACATTTATTTTTTTTTTCACATTCAAAATACATTCTTCTGTACTTTCATTTTCCCGCATTTGCTTTTTACCTAAAGGAGCATGCAATTCTGCGAAGTTTCCGTATTCTTTAAATTCTTAGTGATGTTTTAAGCTCATTCTAAGAGTGAACACTAGATTATCCTCCCCATGAAAAGTTAACTTCTTGTGCAGAACATATATAGCAAAAATCAACTTCTGTAAATCAGAAGATTCGAATAACTGTAAAACATCTGCAAAGTCTTCAACCCAGTTGTGGGACGAATTGAAAGCACTATATCATGTGAATGCATCGCAGCTTCTATGTCATTAAAATCTATGAAATAATTTAGAAATGGATTTATACTCTTTGGTTTCGTTTCAAAGCGATTAGTTTTATTCATTCTTAACGTTACTTTGAGAAATGTTTGTTTTACATATTCTCTATGATTTAAATTCTCAATACTCGAAAAGTATTTTTGTTTTTATTATCGGGTGATATAACTTCAGATTAATTTTCTTTCTATAGTATTAATTCATCTATGCTATCATCACTTCCATATGCATGAAGCAGAAAACTGGTTTTTTAAATACTTAAGACATTTAAACAGTATTTTATCCTCTGCCATCGTACTTTCTGCTTGAAATATTACGCAACTGTTATCAGTTCATTCAAGTGAAATTTGATGCAATCAGTTTCGTTTACAAGCATATTTTTATCAGTATCATGATAACTGAAACGATTAAATAAATGGAAGCGTATTCTATTATTACCACCCCCATTATCTCAAAATAAAACTGTTAGTTTATGAACAACTTTAATTGCATTAGTAGATCATACTCTTAAATTATAATTAATTTCTCAAAGAAAAACTTCAAAGAAAAAAATAATAGTAAATAAATAAAAATAAAAAATAAATAAGATAAAATAGACTCACTCAACCGACTTGGAACGAACACGTCGACTTAATTGAAGTAAATCACAGCTTTAAATGTCCTAAATCCCGTTCTCATCCTAGCCAAGCACCAAAGTAATTGTAGTAGTGCTTATCTCTCTATCTGGGAAATATATTTAAAACAGAGTGCCTCTTTTTAGGAACCAGTATGCTATATTAAAAATAATCACGTACATTAAACATTCGTACAAACATTAAAAATGCAAAAATAAACATTACAACACGTTTTACCGCAATGCACCTTTCAAATCTAAATGTCCGCACTTTATATAATAAGAATACAATGCTCTAAAACTATTCTGAAATTCGCCATTGCGGCTCTGAACAACAAGTATACGGAAGCCGTGGATGTGAAAGGGCACAGTGACTGAATGACAAATTTAAAGATTGCTTCTCATATTCAGAATTAGAAGGCCCTATCTTTTTTCTTTCTCAAACGTTAATTCTTATATGTATATTGATTGAAAAGTTTAAATATTGATTCTCATATTCAGAATCAGATAACTCTCTTTTTTTTCTTTCTCAAACATTAATTCTTCATATTTAAATAATTTTTTCGCTGCATTTTATAAAGCGATTTAGAAAAATGAAAATTTGAAATTAGAAAATTTGAAATTTGAAATTAGAAAAATGAAAAGCTATTTTGTGATATCTTATTTAATGCGGCGTGGCAATTCTAACTTCCTAATCTGAAAAGAACATCTTCCCGCGTGATTGCATTTCCGATGATGAGAACGCCCTGAAATCAAAAGCCATTAAATTTAAGTTATATGCAATGTATTCAAGTTCTAACAGTTCAGTTTCAGACAGAGCTGTCAATGTCACAGTATCAGTATTCATTACACATCACAAAATAATCACAGATATCATAAAATAGTCATGGGAAAAAAATTACTGTTGCTTGAACAAATGGGGGGGGGGGAAATAGGACTATGCACTGCTTCCCATGAATGTGCAAAATTAAAATCCGTAACTGAGATAGACAATCTTTCAGAAATTGATTTTTTGTTTATTAGTATTGTAGAGACATTAGGTATTTTTAAAACAGGAAACGTGAAAAATGAGCAATGCCCTCGAAGGGACTCGAACCTGGACCTCTCGAATACGTATCGTGTGTGCTATTGTTATACCACGAAGGTATGCATAAAAGATGAGAAACTTCATATGCTTTCCTCGTGGAAATTCTGAAGCGGGGTTAAAAGTTTCATCACAATACATATACCGTTATCTTTCAAATTTTTTTGTCACGTCTTTTAATGGGTTTAACACAAAATTCAAGCACCTTCAATCAGAAACATCTCCGTCACCCGCCATGGCAAAGCATACAAAGTACTACTGTGATCAAATACTAAAGGTCACGTTTATCCAGCTACAAGTTCAAGCACATCGACGTATAGATGTCATGAAAGCCAGTACAGGGTTGCTACGTTTGTTATTGAGAAAAAGAGATGTTTTGCATTGTAATTTTCTACATCCGCGAACAAAGGATTATTATTCTGTCAATTGTTAATAACTGTCATAGTTTTACTCTAAAATTAATAAATTCGTTTGATAAAAAGAAAGGCAAAACATTCAACTTTCCATCGAGTTAGTACTTTAAACAGAATTCCTTCAGAAAAATTACTTTTATTACTTTTAAATGTAAAGTGATAATACTCGGTAGAAATATCAAATTCATTTCTTAAACTAAAATTTGCTGTATCACTTTCTTTAACTCACATACACCGATTCACTATTATTACTGAACTACAGCACTTTCTGTGGGACTATTCTCAAAAAAAAAAAATTTGCAAATCTTAAAAGAGAATAGTATTATTTAAACAAATTTGAATTAGTGTTACTATTAGTCAAGCTATAAGGTATTTTTTTCTCCTTCCATCATGCCTTGGTAGTGTAACGGTAGCACACTCGGCGCGTATTCAAGTGGTCCAGGGTTGAGTTCGGGCGAGGGCACTATACATTTTTCACGCCTCCTGCTTCAAAACAGTCTAGTGACTATACAGTGGCGCCCGAACTAAAAGGTTGTGAACAATATTCGACACCACCAGGATTTGGCCATAGGGTTCTTTAATCACCAGTCATCCTCTAAAAGGGGGAGTACTTAAGGTATTTTCTCCCTCCTTCCAGCATGCCTTCGTGGTGTAACGGTAACACACTCGGCCCGAATTCGAGAGGTCCAGATTCGAATCCCGGTGAGGTCATTGCACACTTTTCAGGTCTCCTGCTTCAAAACAACCCCAGTCACCCTTTAAAAGAGGGAATACATAAGGTATTTCTCCCTCCTTCCAGCACGCCTTCGTGATGTAACGGTAGCACACACGGCGCGTATTCGACAGGTCTAAGTTCAAATCCCGGCGAGGACATTGGACATTTTTCATGGCTCCTGTTCCGAAACAACCTAATGACTCTACAAAGGTTTTGATATAACAAAAATCAACTTATGTTTGCTTTGTTTATGCAAGTTTTTCGTTTCTTTATTATTTAGCAGCTAAGGCAATTTCTTCCATCTGTCACTTTTTCTTTTACAAAACTTCGAAACTCGTTTCAAAAATAATTTTTATTTTACGTTTGGTTTTTATTTTTTATTTTCTTCATTTCCTGTTACGGCTTTATAGAATTCAATTTATGTTGTCTTTAAAATGTCGTTCTTAGTTTTCTTTACTGGCATTCTTAATTTTTGCTTTATTGAAATTTTTGATACGGATATTCCAATTTCATTATATATATACCTTTAAACATGATGATATTAGCTTCCTGTGTTGTAATGTAGTGCAATAGCTTGCTCAGTGGTTCAATAATATAAAGGTCTTTATATCAGACAAGGACATTCTACCTTCTTTTGATATTTTGCTCTGATTAAGCTCATTTACATTCTTATTAAGCTCATTTATATGCTTAATCTAAGGCTTATTTAATCAAACTCTTTTTCAACCTAAATTACCTGCTCTGTCATTTCGTTTTCCTTTTAGCAATTTGATGAAAGGTTCTATGACTGACTATCTAAAATAAGTACTAATTTTTATCTCGAATTACGTTTCCAAATCACGTTTTGTTTTCGTAATGCATTATAAATTTTAGAACAAGCTAATGAGATCAACATTAAATACTCATTTTAAAATACAACTTGCGAGTGAATATCTCTTTTCATCAGTGAAAAATATCGGATAATCTCTTATTATCTTTCCATCTTCCCACCCAAAACGTTCTTTCTTTTTATCTGTGCTTTGTCAGCCATTTCTTCCCCACTCTGCTGTAGGTCCCTAATGTGAAGGAACTCGATCCAATCAGATTTTCCACCTGCGTAATGTAACTGCCAGCTGTATTCCTAACGACTTTTTGCAGTTGCTTATCTATCAAAACGTTGATAACTTTTCGATTTGCATATATTATTTTACTTTTAATTTTGCAATATGCAATTTAAGAAAGAACATCTGAAACTTTTCACGAGCACCTGAAATATTTTATGTGCAACTAAAATTTTCCATGAACTCCTGAATATCTTCACGAGGAGTACTTTGTACATTTTTTTTTTCATGAACACCTGAAAGCCAAATCATACGTTATTGTTCTCTCTATCAGAAAATAATCTCATCCTAGTAAAAAGTGAAGTTATGAATATGCCAGGCTACGCATCTCCTATTTTAGTTTAGTGTTTTGCTTATCAGTGTAACAAAATGAGCACTTTAAAAATAAAGTCTACGTCTGAATAATATTTTGATACTGCAATAGCTATACATTTATTTGCCACAAATATAATTTTATACCATAAATTTCAAAATTCTACATTTTTGTAATATTTAAAAACCTTTAAAAGAGAAATTTTTCTTTGAGGTGTCAGACTCTAATCTAAAGTTTTCAAACTTCGAGCAGATTTTGTTTTATCTGCGAGAGACAGCGAGACAGAAATCAAAATTAAAACATACAAATTTGAAAGCCTTTCTTTTGCTAAATTCAAAAGTTTTTAATTAAGTTCCCTGTCACGCAAATTATTTTTATAACGCATAGAGTTACACAGCAAAATACATAAAAAGATGTATATAAACAATTTTTTTCTGTACTTGGCCACGAGTGGCATGTCTCGTAAAAAGACCAATCATAAAAAATATTAGGATTTCACTGGCCTTTTATAATTTGACAGTTTAGGATTAGGAGTAAATCTTTTATCGTTATCTGTTCTAGGATCAGTACAGAAGAAATTTAGATGGCAGTGTCAATAGTGAAGTTTAAGGCTATGCTTTATTTTATGTCTTTGACTTGAAAGTGTCGTTCAGTAATTTTTAGCAATAATCTGCTTTATACTGCGAAACCAGAAAATATTTGTTAACATTATCAGAAGACTATCACACAGTTTTCCAACTAAACTGAGCAAGAGATTTTCTGCCACAGAAAATATAGAAATCCACACAATACATCCACAGAAATAATTGGATACGTTATCATGTAACCATATGTTCTTTACTTTTAGCAGATTTCGATTGTCGCCCATTGGTATCTATTTCTTGCTCAAAAGTTCTTGTAAACTCGAGCTTAATGTGCAAGGAGTGAAAGGAGTGAAGAAGCACGCCAAAGTAAAACTTCCCACACAAAAAGACTTCCACTTTCGACCAATTTATGCAGATGCAATTTTGACTGTTCTCTCACTCAGAAGAAATTATAGTACTTAATGTAGCCTAGAATAATGCATTTTTTCTTATTAATGTATCTCCCGGAAATGGATTTTCAAAGTTTCTTGTTATCAAAGACAGCATACGCTAATTTAGGTTAAAATAACGTTCATTTGCACTTAGGCAGCTGAGAAAGTTGGCTCTCTGAAATCTGAAAAATTCAAATTAAATAGGCGAAAAGTGTGCAAATAAGAAATTTCATTGTCATGTCTTTGACTGCAAAACCAGTCAGTTTCTTTTAAGTAAAAATTATTTCATCCATTAAGGGAGGGAAAAAGTGGAAAGCCTCTTTTATCGAGAATTCATTTGCTAAAACATGGAAACTATTGGCGGTAACTGATATCCAAATGTATTTGCTAACTAAAATATATAACTTTAAAATTTATTTAAGACGAAATTGTTTACATAGACTGGAGCATTCAGAATCTATTTCATTTTTCTCAATAAATTATTTATTCTAAAAAAACTATGACCAATTAAATATTGAACTTAAAGAAAAATTTGATTTCAGATATGATGCAGTGCCTTTTACAGAACTATAAATGTTCCTCATTAAAACAATCTTTCTAAAGTATGTAGGAAAATCTGACCAGTCTGTATTTCTAACATCTTTTGCAATGCATCTGCTTACAAAACTCATCTGTACGTGATACGATTACACGAAGTGAGATGACTGCTTTCGTTACCAGGTGGTCTCGCAAAGAACACACGGGCTGGGAGACGGCAGTGATAACCACAGTGGAGGAATTGTTCGTACCCTTGTCAAAACTAGTAGTTAATTGATATCCCTCACCTCATTTCTCGCGCTTTCCATCCCTCTTTCGATAGATTTTTTTTATGCTGTTTTCGTTGCTTTTCGCATGCTTGGTAGGACTCCCACTTAAACGTTAAATCAATTTCGCGCTTCCTTGATTTATTGCGTGTATATTCTGCTACTATTTTCAATATTTTTTCTTACGTATTTCGTATTTGCAATTCATCTAGACGGCTTTGCACAGGATTTTAGTGCAATATTTTTCTCAAAACCTTCAACAGAATATCTTTAATATGTAATATTGTAACTTACCGTTGTTAATTACAGGTAATGAGATGATAATCTTATTTTACTTAATGCAAGGATTTCATATAACAGAGTTAATGCTTTTTTAATAGTAGTAGTAAAAACGGTTTTGGAAATAGTGAGCTATGTTTCATGAAAAAAGTGCAATTTATTTTTTTATGCATCTTAAATAGCAAAATATAAATTTACGTTTGTCTATGAAAACATTTAAAAGAAATTTTTTTTAACTAAACCATAAATATCGTACTAATACTAATTTTTGTCGTGCAGATGTACGTATGTTATGAAGAAACACTATAATGTATTACTTCAGAAAGCTGCAAGATGCTTACCGATAATGCATCGAATAAGCAATGCATTTTACAGTTTATTTTTTATAATATTTAATAACACACATGTAACATAATGAAAAAATTTTTGAAACAATAATATATATACCGAAACAAATCATCAAAGCTTGGTCTTTAAATGTTCTTATCAGAAATCTTTTATTCCTTGTGATTGATTGACTCTAGTAAAATTAGAATTTCTAAAGTAAGTAATAAATTCTGAAGTACCAGTATTGCAATATTAAATATGATCTAATGTTCTTCTCTTAGTAACAATTTTAAAACATTTATTTCAATTATTAGTGCCAAATATTCGTCAAGACGCGCCTTTTAGTAGAATGTATATATTGAGAGTAAATGTTTTATGGGTCTAAATTGATAAGTGTTAAATAGAGTCCTTATATAGACTGCTCGACAGAGAAAATGAAGATTCGACCATTTAAATATGCACATTTCAGGAAATACGTAGTGAAACAAGTCATGCACATGACATAAGATGCGAATTGTTCACGTGATTATACAGTGCGATAGAAGAGAAGGAAACAGCGAACGAACCAACAGTCGCTATTCTCTGCTACTTAGGGAATCGAGAAATTCGAGGAGACACGTGTCACTGAAGAGATACTTGGACAACGACATCATAGGCAGTGTTAACAAACGGGCGATTTTACGAGGTGTCAAACTGTAGGCTTACGTACGGCTGGTTGGTCTGACGATCGTATTGCAACTGAAAACGCACGTACATGCATTCACTGAGCATAGAATTTAAACTAGCTAGATGGATGAAGGAAAAGTAAATAGTCGCGAAAAATCAGGTGCATCTAGATGTACTACAGAACGCACAGTTTGACGCAGAAGAGAAGCAATGCTGCCCCACAGTCGACTATTGTGGGCATTTTACGGAAAGTGCAGGGAACTTTGGATACCCCATTACATGGGACAAAGGTCCCTGAAGTTTGGCTGAAAGCGGTCTGTGTAGAAGTAGCCCTTTGCGAAGACTGCCATGAACGCCAAACCATCGACGCAGAAGACTGCGATGGTGTCATCAACGAGCCACTTAGACATCTGAAGGCCCGATGCAGTATTCAGCGGCGAGTCTCGGTTTTGTCTGTCTGATGAAAGTCGCCGGTAAAGAGTGTGGTGACTTCGAGCATAAGAGCCAATCCAAATACTATTGTTGAACGCCTCACCATCATTGTAGCATAACGGTTTGGAATGCCATCAGTCATGATGGCAGGTCCCCCTTGGCCAACTGGGCACTCCGGAGCATTATGTCACAACCTGCCCACTTACCAGCGAACTGCACATACGTATTCCAACTGTCAATACGCAGGCGTTCTGTAAATTCATGGTTAAGCAGAAGCACCTGTGTCGACAGATCATTAAAATCATGAATTTACTTGCTAGACACGGCACTGACCTTTGTGCAGTCGAATAATTAGTGCAAGGCCTGTATGGCTTTTGAGAAATGTCTCCTCAGATTATGCAAATATAGCGCTGAACAAGCAAACTCTACCAACAGTAAGTCAAACATGCCAAATACACCACGTATGTGTACATGTACTGTATATCCGAAGCGTCGCATCGGACGTACTGAACAGCCAAAGGACACTGCCAAGTACAAGTATAATATACATGTAAACATATAGCTCTCGTGAGGCTCTTCTCTAGCCAACCTTAGATAAGGGTGGACGTGGTGCTGTACTGATTAATCTTTACGGCAAAGTGCCCACGTCCACCGTCACTTATCACTTATTACGCGTCAGAGGAACACTGACGTAACGACGATACGTTGTGAGGTGCTGCAGCCGGTTGTATTTGTTACCTTACCTTCAGCGGCTGCAAAATGATATTTTCCAAAAGGACAACGCGACAGTACACACTATATTCGTTAGCAAGTAAGCCTTGCAGCATGCCCCGTTGCTTCCTCGGCCTACGATGTCCCTTGATCTTTCGCCGATCGAGCATACTTGGGATATGATTGGTCGTCATTTGTCTGTTCTTCCGCAGCCGTTATCGGAGGACGAAGTTTTTAGAACGGTTCACAGTATATAGGCTTCCTTCCCTCAGGACATTATCCGCACACTAACTGAATCTCCGCCTCGTAGGGTTGCAGCTTGCATCGTAGCGAGAGGTGGTTATTCATCGTAACGGATTCCCTGTATGTTTAAGCTCTGTATAAATTTTTCTTTATGTAAATAATACCACTTATTCACATATTCATGCTCTGCCTGCGTATCAATTGACATCACATTCTATCCAATCACTCATGGTGTTGCATTTTCTATGTCGGGCAGTGTATAAAGATTGGGATTGGTTGGAAAACACTAAACGAAAAAAGTGTTATGGGATTTAACCAGCTATTTTTACTACAAAGCTTTTGAAATAACAATGTAAACATCCTCAGGAATAATTCGTTATGATTAGAACGAATTTTAATTTCTTATTTAAGGATCTTTCAATTATTTAAGGATCACTAAAATGGCATAGACCAAAACATTTCGTGCACGATCCGTGGATCCAGGTATCCAAGAGAAGGAATAATCCATGGATACATGTATACAAAAGGATCCTTTATCTAAATTTGAAGTTCCAAAAGAAGAGTTAACTTTCAAATCAAAACGCTTTAAGTCTTTTTAAGATAGTTTCAATATCTCTGTAATTTGAAATTTATACTATATTTTATCCTCATTACGTAATATGCAAGCTATTCTAAACCACTAATTAATTTCATAAATCACATTTTTAAGGGAAAAACAGTGTATTTATCTGTTCTTTTAGTCTGCTCAAGTACTTCTTTCGAGTTCTGCTATCGTTTTTAAAAAATGACACATTTCTGGAACGGAGTCGAAAACCAGAAAGAAATACCGCCCTAAAAGTAAGAAAAACAAAATTCTTTCTTCACCGTCATAAAACAAATGTATGACTCCCTGGATTTATATTATATATTTCCCTCAAAGCTGGGCTGTAAAACGACGTTTATAATGATGGCCACTGATGTCTTTCTGCGTCTTTTTCTTTTCCATTTCAATCATTATTCCAGTCCATGTCGTGAACTTCTGCTTTTCGCTCGCTTTGTTCAAAGAAATCGATTTCTGCTTGAAATTCAAGTGAGAATCTTCCTTTCAAGATAGCTCAATCGAATTTGTTCTTTCTTCCCCCGTTCCTTTGCTCCATACCCAGTTTCTTTATATTTATTTCATTTATTTTTATCACCCCCTCTCCCCTTATTACCCCTTCCCCTGTGAGAGGTTTGATGAGGGCTCCACCCCCTTTACGAATGGGTTTTTATCCTCCCCCAGTCGAATTCGGTTTTTATTTTGTTCGTTCCTTAACATGTAAGACACATCGTTTCAAATGCTGTAAATTCTTAGGGGGCCAGCTGTAAATTTAGATTAGATATCCTTAGCAGAAATTTCATGTGAGATTCATTATTTAGAAAATTAATAACATGAAATTCAGTTTCCAGAATTATTTTAATAATTGACGAAAATGTTTATTCATCACTGCAAATATTGTAATACTTTTATTATTACTTATTATTTATCGTAATTTATTGTTATTAATTGTAATACTTTTATTTACTTTTATTATACTAATTATTGTAATACTGGTAACAAAAAATTACATTATTGTTTAATTTCTTGACATGTGATTGGCATGAGCCTACTGCGGTTTGCGTACCTTTTGAGATTTCAAAGTGCATTTCATACACCGTTTGCTTTATTTCAAGATAAACCACTTAACGTTGATTATTAAATGCATAGTGCCATTTTAAAGATACAGGTTTAGGGAAAATATATTATTTCGCAATTGATACTTGAAAATGAGTACCCGTTTTTCTCAGGATAATATTTTTTCGATACATTATGAAGTATTTTCTTCCCTCCTTTCCGCATACCTTCATAGTGTAACTGGAAGAGCTCTTGACACGTATCCGGGTGGTCCGGAGTCCGAATCCTGCATAGGGCGTTTCGCATTTATTACGTTCATGCGTCTGCATAACCTTATGACTGAACAACTTTAATACAGTTTACTTCATTTTCTTCTTGCTAATATTACTCTTTGTTTCTTTTTCTTTTTGCTAATATTACAATAAAATAAAAAATAATAGTTTTCAAGCAGTTTGAGATCAAGAATGATGGAGTTAAGTTTTTAAATTTAAGGTCGCTTCAATTATCGGAAAAGGCTTTTCTTAATTCTTAATATCAGACTCAAATAACATAGTCTACTTCACTTACTACTACGTCTTTCCATATTTTAACTGAAACTCTTCAATGAGCCCGTGATAATGGACCTGATTACTTTTAAGACCCGATCAGTTACTCGAAGTTCTTTGCGCGGGTTCCAAGATCAAATCAACTATTCGAAGTCTTTTACGCGGGTTTCATGATATGCTGAAATTCCTCAGACGTGGTGAACGATCAACATCGGAATTTTCGTTTGCTTGCGAACAAGCTTAACAATTACTGGACTAAAGATTTTAATCAAATTTTAATGGTAATCAAATAAATCGGATTTATCTTGAAGTATTCTGACTGTCTAATTTAAGCATTCATTTACAAAGCTCTTAATTTTTATTAATTTAAATTCTTTTTTATAAAAAATGTCAGAAAATAGTAAATAGCAGCAATGAAGCGCGCTTCTAAAACAATCGAGTATTCTTACAAAGAGGGAGTAATCTGACTAGGATTGAGTACGTTATATGCAGTTAAGAATGTAATAATGCAGTAATGCAGTTAAGAAATGACAGTGCTTAAACTTAGTCCATAAATGAATGCATAAAGATTACATCAGTACATAGTTTAAATTAACATACACTTTTCATCCAAATAAAAATTTTATATCGAAAGTTAGGAACAAATAGCACGATGTTACACGTTAAATATTTTCAGCTAAACAATTAACATTTCAGGTAACAATTAACATAATTTATTACAAGTTTTGCTGTAGTACAAAAATGGTTACTGAGTATTATTCATGCACATTGTTTTAGCTAAATAAGCCTTCTACTTTAAGAATTCCTTCTAGAAACTAAAGAAATGAAGCATATGAGATCTTATATTTAAAATGAGTTCAAAGCGCAGTGCTAAATATTGGAAAAACTTTGCAATGCTGTTATTTCATTCACAATCAATTACATAGGGTATCACATATTGTATCTACGAATTTATGTTATTAACCACACCAGAATGCGTGCTGCCCATGTATGACATACCTACATCCATGAAGAGCTATCAGTCAAGCAGTTAGCAGACAGTACCATGTACCATGGAATCAGACAATTCCACTGGCTGTTGCTTGGTGCAGTTACGGATTGTGGCTGTAGAAGGCTTCGTTCCAAAAGTCCTTGTGGCACCGTGTGGGTATTAAGACAGAACAGTAAAGATAGTCAGAAATGCGAGCGAGGTAGTTGTTGTATATTGTTTGTTCCAGCAGACAAACAAAGTATAACAAAGACAAACACAAGTTTGAAAACACAAACACAAGTATGGCTGCATGCTGAGAAGTATTTTTAAATCATTTGACTTTTTATGATTTGATTTGACATCACACTTCCCAAATTTGATTGTTTCGGACTACTGTCACTGGAAAAAGAGTCTCTCTACATCATTTGCGGCCTTCAGTCACCTTCAAACGATGTGCAAAGACTCTCTCTTTCAGGTAACATTCAGCCATACTTGTGTTTGATTTGCAGCGCTGGGTTGGAAGCAAATTGTATTGAACAGCTGTCTTGCCCACAGTTCTGTATACCTCTGAATATACATATAGATCTAAATATATCTTCTTTGTTCTGCCTTAATAGCAACTGTCAAAGAGTCTGTTTGAACAAAGGCTTTCACAGCCGCACTAACTGTACCAGACAACAATCCATGATGTACTAATTGCTTGTCTCTTAGTTCTCCTTGGAGATAGGTAAGTGCATGTATTTTGGCAGGATTGAAAACTCAAACTGGTAATACCATAGACGCTTCTTATATTACATTATCTTAAATTATAATGCAATTAATCTAAAATATATACAGAATCTTAAATTAATTAACAACTACTTTTTATTGTGCCTAAACGTTATGTATAAGGCTACGAGTATTATCATTTCGTCCATAAATAATGCATAAAATAGATATTTTTTCCACATGTGCGTAATTATACACTTAGGCGTATTTTGTTATATTTATATCTGCTACGTTTTCAGCTGCATACAGTTTTTTTTACATAATTTTAAATTCAAAAACAGATAAACTTATGTGAGAATAACAGAAAATACATTCCTAGAGGGTATGAAACATTACGCGTAATGCTCGGTTAAAGCGATAAATTAAGAAGTATTTTTCACTATACTCGAGGCATTATGCATTATTTCCTATTAATTATTTTATCCCTAAATTATACTTAAATACATATATGCATATGTATACACTTGCGTACGCATAAGTGTTTAGTTATACGGACGTATTTCATGCAACATTTAGTGGGAATGAAGATGACTTGAAAAAAATCTTCGATAAAAACTTAATTTAAGGTTTTTTTCATTCTCCTTTTCATTAAATATGGCGTATAGTGTTTCTCATTCCTCTATTGAAAAAATAAAAAATATAAAAAACTGCTGCTCTTAGGCTTCTTCCATCCCCCGTTACCATGGTGACTCTTCACAGTTAAAAGGTGGAGCTCCTAAACCCCGCCTCTCTGTACCCAAATAATGAAAGTCTCTTCCTTTCCACCTGACATCCCCCCTTTCACTCTAAATTATCGATTGCGTGCTTTTTCACTGCAAACTGCGCTCCACGGAACGGAGCAGCTCACTCACCATCGTTTCATCGCCATCCGAGATTTTATTGGCTCTCTTTGCTTTCAGAATTATGCGCTTGCACTTATAGGTCTATAATTTCTGTATATTTATTATAGGTCTATAATTTTTACATATTTATGATTATTAAATTATTTGTATACATATGTAATATAATGTATAAAAAGTAGTTTTTGATGGTATGGATGTACGTAACGACAAAATTTTAAGGATACAGTGTGTAACAAAGTAATGCATAAATTTCGATTTCAGGATTTTTAGTGGTGTGTAATTATAAATACTATTTTTGAACAAAATTGACATACACTTTTAATAACGACATGCTCAATTTAATTTGAAGGAAAACTTGATTCTTCTTCGATTTTATCAGTAATTAAAAACTGCAACATATATATAAATCAAATTTTCATCCTTAACAATTTTTTTACCATTTTACACATTTTTACAATGCCTCTAAGTTAGCAATATTTTTGCACACGGAACTGAATTTTACACTTTACATTACTTAAAATTTACAAAATAGGTTGTCACAACAACTCTAGTAGGTAACAGCTTAGCACT
Organism: Stegodyphus mimosarum; assembly: GCA_000611955.2. NCBI lineage: Eukaryota > Metazoa > Arthropoda > Arachnida > Araneae > Eresidae > Stegodyphus > Stegodyphus mimosarum. The sequence goes on from KK113893.1 coordinate 510,965, forward strand.
CAGCTTTACATTGTATTAGCTCTCACTACTTTTATTTAGCTGCAACAGACTACTCAACCTCACTTAGTTTAGCAAATGGTAGTCCACTCACAGGAATTCAGATGTGTAGTTCTAGGTAAGTTAAATTAGAACTTGCTATTTACTGGCATTTTAGTATTATTTTTATATTTTGATACACTGCATGTAGTTTTTAGGTTTACATGCATAATTCGTGTAGGGGAAGTTTTCAAATGTAGGGGAAGTTTTCAGTAGGCAAGAGTTTCTAAATTATTTTTGTTTACTTAAGCATAAAGATTTTCTAAATTACCTTTTTTTTGCTTTAAAATTATTTGGTTTCCTACTTATTGGCCTTTACTCAGTATTCCTAGTCTCTTATTGCTTAATTTCTCAAAATTCTAACAAGTTTATTTCTTTTTAATTTCATTTTGAGTGTTTCACAAAATTTGATTTTACTTTTGGTTTTCAATTTTTACCCTTCTCTATATGGATGACGAAACACGAATTGAGTAACTGAAGAGTTAGGTTTCGACGCAACTTTCCCTTGATAAGTCTGTCTCCTGCCTGCTCAACAATTATTCCCTTATGCTAATTTGTTCTAGATTTAAAAAATTTTTGACATTAATATTTAGGAATTATGTATTTTTTAAAAAATGTTAATCATGTTTTTAAATACGTACACTTAATTTAACTATACTCTTAGAATTTAAATGATATTGTAAATTGGTTTGCAGTAATAATTAATTTTATTTTGCAATTTTAAATTTATATTTACTTTTTACAAATAGAGAATATTTGTTAAATTCAAATATGTAGAATCCTGTCATAAATTGAATTTGGGTTCCAGAGATATCTGGAATGAAATGTAGAGGCATAAACTGAAGCAAAAATACTATGGAAACACATAAATGAGCAAACTCAGCAGCAAGATCTGTAAAAGTCAGAATAAACAGGGCAGGAAATTTATTTTCGTGTTTCATAAAATTTATGTATCTAAAACTCGTTATTGTTTATGAAATCCAGAAGATGCTTTAATACTTTAAAACAATAGAGCACATTTTTTTATGATTTCTCTTTTATGGTGATTAAGTTACTGTATGACTGGGTAGAAATATCTCAAAGCTTCTTTATGGTTGAGTTCCTTTATCGTTTGGGGGCTGTTATCAATTAAAAGCGTCCATCATCGATTCATATTTTCTTTGCTACTTCTGTCTAATTATTACCTGTTGAAGCTGAGCCCTTTCTCTTTTTGCCTTTCCCGAAAAACCTTTCGACTTTGAGGTTTATTACTTTGATGGCCTT
>KK113893.1:512323-522538 GCA_000611955.2 Stegodyphus mimosarum
GCTGCTACCTGGGAGGTTTAATTTTCTAACACAATTCTTATGAGCGTGACATCAGCCCACTTGTAGTACGTTTTTATTTAGTCTACTTTCACTTTTGCATATTAGCCATTCTTTCTTCTTAAATGTAACACCATTTTTTTTGCTTCTTTCAGTACAAAATGCTCTTTCGAATTTATTACAGAATGTTCCTACTTTTCCTTCTGGTGCACAAGAAAGTGAATGTTTAATTTTTAAAATCTTATCTCGCACCTTAATCGACCGTTTCTGTCATAGTAAATATTTTGCTTTGCTCGTATCCTATCTGAACTATACGTTATCTCATCTAACAATTTCTTCCGGCCTTTTTTCAAGAAAAATAGTATGCTGAGGGCGTAATCAATTTTCTAAGAAATAAATCAGGAGGCATTTTCATAATCATATCATATTTAGCAGATCTTAGTGCCTAAGCGAGCTCATTAACTCATTAACACATTCACTGTCCGAGCGCTGGTGGTGATTTCTTACATAACTGCAGATAATTTTAACTACGTTTCTGTTTGCTGTATTGTTTAATTGCAGTCGGTAAAGAATTAGCTTAAAATGCTTTATATCAAGATCCATATGGATTTCCTCAAATGTTTGACTTACAAACTGCGAACCATTGGTCATTACTTTTACAGGGTACCTAAATTTTAATATAAATTTATTTGAAAATATTATTTAGAAATTTTGTAGATATTTAGAATAGAATTTAGAAATATTATAAATATTACATTTTCTCGAATGCCTTTCTGAGGGGAATTAATTCTACCCATTTTTAGAAATGATGAACAATCACAAGCAAATATCTGTTTTTATTTTTCTTTCACTCTGTGGATAAAGGGCTATTAGACAAATTTCCTATGATACTGTTAGGGCATAGCGATTTTATGTTATTTAGGTACCATACCATGCTGTAATTAATATCGTTAATTAATTGACAAATGCTTCAGTTCTTAACATATTCAGTTACAAATTTTTGTAGCTGTGGAAATAAACAACTTTCTTTTAACTTCTGAATTGTTTTATTTTATTCGAATAAAATAGAAGGTCATCAATGATTTCCTAGTTTGAGACCCTATTCCTAATCCGCGTTATGTTATAAGGCGCCTTCATTTTATATATTTTTAAATTCTCGGTTTGCTTGTAGTTCTGAGTTAACCGTTTCTCGAGAATCTAAAATTTTTGTAATCACCATCGCACATTTTATTTCTGGCTTTCCGTTCTTACTTAATTTAATTCTTCGTAGGGCATCTGTCACAACATTTCCTTTTCCCATGCTATACTTAATTTATAAATTGCTCTCTTTAGTTTAAGACTCTTAAGAGCGCATCTTAAAAGTCTGGAAGATAAGTATTTCCCATAATACAGACCTATGATGGTCGCAGGGTTCGTATAAACGGTAGCAGCCTTCTTGCCAAAATAAATTCGTAATTTCTCAACGGGAAACAGAACTGTAGTATTTCTTACTCGATAGTGGTATTTTTTTTTAACTGGCTTACGCGTTTTGCTAAAATATGCTACTGCTTGATCGTCTTGCATACGTGCGCGCCTAGCTCAAAATACGATGCATCTGCAGCGATTTCTAACTTGTCATACGGCACTAGAAATTTCAAGATCGGCGCTTGGATTAATGCCACTTTTAATTTTTTTCAAATCTTGTATTCGCTTATGTCGACCAAGTGAATCTAGATATTTTTCTTCTTAAATTCAATAAAGGATCTGCTATATGAGCAAAATCTTTAACGAATGTTCTAGAATAGGAGTAAAAGCCCGAAAATAATACTAATTAATTAGCCGTATTATGTGGCAGGTCATTTTTAATGATGAAGTTTGGAATCTCCGCTTTCTGTTTCACGCACTCATATCCTAGGTACCAAACTGTATTCGTTTTAAACCCTTTAGCAATGCCACTAACAGGATCCCATTTAAGCAGATTTACATATTTGTCAGATGCCCATTTTGATCAAAAGTGCATTAAATTGAACCTGAGAGACTTTCCTTCATTCTGGGATAGTTGTCCTCTCTGACCTGCAGCAACCCTAACTACTTTAAAGGCTTCTTCTTAGGAACACCCAGTTTTCTTTTATCGAAACTTTATAGATTTTTATTGGCGATCGTTATTAGTGTATGGAAAATTCTACCGGCACCAAACCTTTTATTCCGGGGAAATTTGTCATCACTTCCAGCTTTCACTTCTTTACAAACTTTTCAAAATTTTGGCTACCTACGCATGTTCGCTTAAACACGCCGATTTTCTAAATTCACAACTAACTCAAATAATTTTTCTAACCAAGATTTCTCAGTTCTACAAAGTCTTGGAAATTCGGCAACACACTGGACAATATTATTCCAATAACTTCTGCATCAGGTTTCCTTACATATTATAATTTCACGACTTGAACTATTATCATTATCTTAAGCCACAGAACATTCACTCGCTAGGAAATATTTAAATACATCTGATTTTTAATTTTTTGCTTTTTGTTTCACCTAGGATATGCATTCCAATCTCCTTGTACCAATTCAATGCTTGACCTCGCGAGGCATCTCTTGTTATAGAGACTTTCTCTACTTTTTTTTCAACTGGGTCTAATAAAAAAACGAGTTTCTAACTTCCGATGAAACCCAGAATCAAAATTATGTTATTAAAACTGCTGGACAGTTTCATCAACGCTTGCATTGAATCTAAATATATCAAAATTCTTCTATTGGGTTAGCTTGTGTTGTAGGAGCTTGGAGTCTTGGGAGGGGAGGTAAGATAAATTTGCGCTGTCTCTAAGCATGCTTTGTGAAAACTGGGGGGCAATTACAGGGTCTTAGTAGTCTAGAATTAACTCAAAGTTCTTCAGATCCTTTTATTTCTTCGTCTGAATTATTGTAAAAAAATTCTTATGAAGGTACTAAATAACCTTCTTATTAAATCTTTAAATGAAGCAGAACTTCATTGAAGGCATAACAGGTGCGTGCAAATAAATTCCGCCATTTGCAGGCATTTAAAATAACAAACCTTAAGATTCAAATCAAGATAACGTAGAGTCGGAGACTATACAAATTGGTCTATTTAAGCTGGATGAGTGTTTTAATGGCGTAGTCTTTTAATGTCAGATAGCAAAATAGCTAAAGCCAGAATGTTCACTGACAGAGCTGGGCGACAGAATATAAATTGCACGCAACGCTGCCAAAACCTCCATGCCTAAAACATTTAAGACCTTCAACTTAAATAATCCACCAAACTAATTTGCATCCTGGTGAGACAACGGAAAGGAGAAGTTGTCGTGAATTTTTAAACCATAATAATTATTTAATTGATATAAAATACTCTATAAGTTTAAGGATAGAATTTGTCTTTATTCGGTTATGAAATAAATCAGAAGTCTGAATGTCTTGAATCAAAACAAAATTTTTTATTTCAGTCGGTCAAATATTAAGCTGAAATAGACTTTATGAGATAAACGGTCAGTATATTTATTTAACATTCTCTGAAAAATAATTGTTCTCTTTATTATTCTGTAACCCATATATTTTGAAATTTGTGATATAAAATGTATTTGTAATATAAATGTAGGAAGCGATAACCGTGAATTATTTTTGGATTTTGTGCTTTTATGCTTATGAAAGTAAAATAACGTTTTTTTAAAGTTCTTTCTATTTTTATTGTAAAAACATATTTAAAAATACTTGAAAAGTGAAGTATTTTATATCGTTTGTAATTTAAAATTCAATTAACAGATGGTGAGTGATGGCTGATAGAAACTATCGTTGCTATATAATTCAACGGAGAAATTTCTTTAACACTTCTTGTTTTTCTCTTGTGTGTACAGATACTTGTGTAATACAGATATTTACAAAAAAAATAATAAATAAAATAAAATAAATTTTCAGCTTCTCGTTTAAATTTCATAATCGATTATCATGGATATGTCCTATTTCAATATTATCGATACTTTAATTTCCCACGTAATGTTAATTGATGTTCTGCTTATTTTCCGTTACGTACATGGAGATTTTATGTTTGTACCTCATATTTCGAGAGTAATTTTTTTCTTAATTTATATGATTTAAGCTATGCAATTAAAAAAATTATTAAAATGCAAGAGAAAATCTGATAAGTATTTGTATATATTTTTTTAATTTTAGAAACAAACTTTCATCTTAAAGTTCACCAAATTATTTTTCTGAATTATATTTTTAACGGAATTATGTAAATTATAAGATCTCTAAACGCATTACGAAAGACTTAGGTTTAAACTTTCCTTATGGTGTAAAAGATCTTTAATTTGTTTTATTTAATAGAGTTTGATACGAAAATTTCAGTGCCAAATCTCCTGTCAGACCATTGTCAGGGAATTTGCTTTTGCTTTGAATCAGGTACTGAAGTACTGGTAAACAAGGGAACCGTGGTTAGTTCAATAACAATTCAAAGCAATCATTTTAGTTAATGCAATATATTGTCCAAACTGTAAAACGTATAAAAAATATTTGAAATATAAGCGATAGCCAAGAATTCTTTTGCTTTTTCCCAAAGGTAGTACTATAGCTGTTTTGGTAAAGTAAAGATGGAGTAGGAATCTGCCATTATAAATATTCGGATTTCTGTAGGCTTTCCATCCAAATCTTAATTCTCAATTGTTTGGCATTTGTTCTTCGCATGTATCCGTTGTATATGTAAGACGTTAATACCATTAAACTCTGCTATGGAGAACCCTGTTTATAATATATCATGCTATATCATTATATCAGGCAAACCCTGATATAATAAACGAACCTTTCAGTTCCTTCAAATTTCCTGTATATTTAATGCTATCTTATACGACAATAACGAACTTCCAAATGTACAAAAATCAGTTATAACGAATCTTAGGAATATCTTGGACTCAAATATAATTTTCAAATCTTTTCCCTGAATTTCTGCAGTTTTGAACTAAAAATTAATAACCCTTTAATGCATCTTTTCTAGGTTATAAGAATAACGAAAAACATCTTTATGTTACTATTCTTTTAGCCTCACTCTCTTCTAACAGTCTTCTTACCTTTCTCTCTCCTCTAAGAAAAAGGTTGTGCGAAGCAAGATTAGCATTCAGTTCTTGCAAGCCAGAATACAAAAAAAGAAAATCTGAAAGGTTTCAGATTTTAAATTACGTCCAAATGGGCGTTTTTTAAACATTTCGTATGATACTTTTATTTATTGAATATCATGTTCTTCGCATTTAAACCATAAAATTCAGTTAAAGAACAATATCGCAAAATAATTTTAAACTGAGCCTATCTTTAGATTTTCCTACATACAGTCTCAGGCGCTGGAGATAAAAATGTTTTTTCTGTACAACGTTGCCATTGCCCGCTTTGAAATCCCTGAGTTTGTTAATCAAAAATTCGTTAAAGTTTTACAAAATATGAAATCGTTAATAAAACAAATTCCAAATTTCAAATTTGGGCTTCCAGATGCCTATATTCGCAGCAGGATTACGGCATTCAAAATTCGATGGCTTTAGGTACCGTCGTTTTATCACAATGTGAGAAACATACATACATTTATGCACATTTTTCATTATTTAATTTCTTTAAATATAATACAGGGCTGCAATATTTTGTGGCAACAGTTTGAAAAGTGATACAGATTTTTAATGTTTCCGAAGCAAAATCGCAAAACGAAGACAATAGTCCTTCAGGGACAAAGCATCTTTGAACTAATAAAAATACCTCATGAGATCTTACTGCATCACACTTTGAGCCAAAGGACCATTGACACATTCAGATAAAGAGCTTGAATCAGTTTTTTGATTCCATTCGAGTTCTGTGAGCTGTCAGACAACAATCTGTTCAAGGCTGATGCTTGTTCATAATTATAAAAGATATTTTAGATGATCATGCGTAATGGGGAAGATGAGTCTAAGCCATAAATTTTATGTTTAAGTAGTTCTTCGAGTAAAGTTATTAACGTATGGTCAGATTGAAAACCAACAAAAGATAAATTTAGTAACTTCAAATAACAATAATTGTAATTAAGTTTTAATAGGTTTATTTAAAATTTAAGCTTAACATCTTTAGGAAGATGAGACAATGCTAATCACTCTTTCTGTGTGATTCATCAATCATTTCTTACACCATTTTGTGAGACGACTGATGCTCTTCTTATCAGATCGGATAGAGAGAACCAAATATTCGGTCTCTTGAAATTTATTATATTAGCTTTATATGATTTCAAAAAAATTTTACTCAAAAAATTTTTTATCCTCTCTGCAGTACATAATCATTCGTATAAAATATGAACTCATTTTTTATCCTACCCTGTGACATTTATTCGCGACACCAGCGTGACAAACTGTTGGAGCTCATAACGCTCCTAAAAAGGAAAAGAAAAAACTATGTAAGCACGCTGCAATCTCTAGGGAGGTCCTAAACACAGGCAATAGAGAAGTTTTATTGTCAAAGCCGAGTTTCTCCGTAACGAGCGTTTAGCTTCCTCGCAAATTGTTCCAATTTTGAAAACTGGACTTCCTACTTCTAAAGGAGGGTTGGAAATTAATTCCTTTGGGAACATTTGCCTTTTCCTTTTTTCGCTTCATATTTTGTATAGGGATTGATAAAAACAATTTTGATTAGGACATAAAGATTAGGAGTTCTATCATAAGATAAATTTTTTTTTTTGCTGTTTTATGTCACAGTCGGATATACTGAAGTAGTAATTTATGTTTCTCAGGAATTTACTTGATATTTCATAAACAAAATATTTCTGAGAAAGATAAGGTTTAAAGGCTGAAAATAAATGTTCTTCGGGTTATCAATTAACAAGCCAGTTTAAGCTCATTTTCTGCAGGAAAAAAAAAGACATTTGTTGTAAAACTCCCTTTATGTATGCAATGAAACTTAATCAAAATGGCACTATTAAGGAAGTATTTTTATTACTAACAAAATTGTAAAATATTTTGCATGTGTTCAAAGAAATTACTATTCACCTAAAAATGAACTATTTTAATTTTAAAATCATAAAATATATGAGATTTAAATTTTATTATAAAACTGAAGCCGGTATTTAGAGACCGAGCAGGGATTTTGGATTGCATCAGTATATGTACAGATTGCAAGATGCGGTTTCTTCTTACGTAAGGAGACGTCTTCGGCTTTTGTCGAGCAGTTCAGTGCCTCAGATAATTGTCTGCCTTCTTACAAAACGCACATCTTTTGAACTGATATATAAATATAAAATAATATATATATGTATGTATATATATATATATATATACATTCTTAGACAAAAAAAACAACGCACAAAGAAGGAGTTATCCGAATCGGACGAAAATCGGTAGAAGTGATGTACATGTACAGAAAAACAAATGATTACAGCTTGAGAAAAACTGGATGATTTATTGAAATGATAGAGCTTCAGAAAGAGAAAAAGTCAGTAACGCGTTTGTCCACCTCTGGCCCTTATGCAAGCAGTTATTCGGCTTGGCTTCGATTGATAGAGGTTGCGGATGTCCTCCTGAGGGATAGCGTGCCAAATTCTGTCCAACTGGCGTCTTAGATCGTCAACATCCCGAGCTGGTTGGGGGGCCCTGCCCATAATGCTCCAAAAGTGCTCAATAGGAGAGAGATCCGACTACCTTGCTGGCCAAGGTAATGTTCGGCAAGCAGTAGACACATGTGCAGTGTGGGGGCGGGCATTATCTTGCTGAAATGTAAGCCCAGGGTGGCGTGACATGAAGGGCAACACAACAGGTCTTAGAACTTCGTCAACGTACCGCTGTGCTGTAAGGTTGAGACGGGTGACAACCAAAGGGATCGTACTACGAAATGAAATGGCACCCCAGACCATCACTCCTGGTTGTCGGCCTGTCTGCCGGAAGACAGTCAGATTGGTATCACACCGCTGTCCGGGGCGTTTCCAGACTCGCCTTCGCTGGTCATCAGGTCTATGAATGGTTCTTGCGGTCACTGAAGCATTAGTTGCACGTACAATCGATGATAATGATGCATCTGGGGCTGTGAGTGCCACTCTGACGATTGCTCGGTCTTCACGTTCTGTCGTTTCTCTAGACCTACTGCTTCCTTCTTGACGTTGTGTGCGGCCATGGTTCACCCATTCCTACCAACAACGTTTAATAGCGGAATCGCTCTTGCTCAAATGTCGAGCTATTCGCCGATAAGACCAACCGCCTTCTTTGAGCCCAACTACACGACCTCTCTCAAATTCTGACATCTGCGCATATCGTTCGAGCACCTGTATGCGAGGCATAGTTATTGTCTACCAGAGTACACGGAATAAAATTCGTGAAGAATTTATGACCTGGAATCGTCATTTCTCCTCTTAAATATACTGCCAGTTGCGCAGATCAAATGCGTTGTAGCGACAACCGTTCATTCATTGGCAGCCAAAATGTAAAATTTTGCATTTTTCGTCGAAACCTGTATGCATATCAATTTGTGTCCAATTTGTTTTATATCTTCTCGGTGCGTCGTTTTTTTTTTGTCTAAGAGTGTATATTTATATATATATAGAGAGAGAGAAAATGATTTACCTCATTACCGTAGTCTACAAGATCCTAGTTTTAGTATTCTGCCATTGCGAGATCTGTTGAGGTCTTACAATTGGATTCCGCCGAAGAAGATTTACTCTGGACATTTGAGGCAATATCATGGAAGCTATGCTGACTTTTTTTAATGATAAAAAATTTGACGTATCTCAACTTATAGCGGTTGGATGCAACAGAACCGCAGTGCATATATAGAAATTCAAGAGGTGTCGTTTGTTTACAAGAGAAAGAATTTGGAAGATCTTTGCAGTGGACGATATGCCTGCTTCACTTTAAGGAGCTATCATTAAGGCACGGGATGAATTATCTGGAAATACCGGATGTGGGTTCTCATTTGGCGGACATATTAGCAACAGCTTGGTCAACTGTGAGCACCTCTCACTAGTTGATGTTCAAGCAGTTGCGAGAAATTCACCAGCCATGGTTGAGAATGATGTAAATCCTAGTACAGATCATAATTATATCTGTAGGATGTAAGCCAAACTGTTGCTTCAGGTAAATTCTCAACGAATCTGGTGACACGAAGTCCTGGAAAACTTTCTAATGCAGATGGCTCACTACGGCCGACAGAGTCTTTCGAGTTTACATAAACAACACTAATCCGTCTGCCACCTTGAAGGAGATGGCTTCTTTCATCATGATAGTATATTAACCCAATGTGTTTTACATGCAGTCTAACAATTAAAGATCCTTTCATTAACCTACAGCGTATTTTTTTATTCGCAACTTCAGTGATAATTTGAAGTTCATGCGGATGGTTCAATTCAGCGAAATAGTTACGCTGCATACCCGGAGAATCTGTTAGACGACCATTTATCAACAAAGTGGTCATCCGAATTATTTGCACAAATTCATTTATTTAAAAACAAAAGTAGTAGAATCTGAAAGAGATTATTTTTAACTCCGTTTTAATTACTAACAAATCTAAAAAGGCTCATGAAGAACCTTCGTGTAACCTACATTTTGTTCAAAATACTTAAAAACCAATTAAAGAAAGTACTGCATTTTTTCGAGCTATATTTTCTTCCAAATCATGTTTTCTCTAAATTAAATATTAGTCATTTTTCCTTGAATGCTATGAATGTTTTCCAAGAAAGTGCAGAATCCCTTCCGAGCAATTTTGATGAAAAAAAAATTCGATATGCTTTTTGCATATTAAAAGAATTATTTCGCAACAACTTATGATTTTGAATATGAATTATATTCTGATGCAGTTAAAGAAATTCTAGTTTAAAAAAAGATGAATATAAGCACATTTTAGAGTAGATTATATCTTAGGTTTTCTCAAATAGAACTATTTTTGCTTGATTATTTCGAAACATTTTTGAAAACATGGGTAGGACATTTATAAGAGGAAATAGGTAAACACGGTTCACAAAAGCGGGAGAAATCTGCCAACCATTGTTATATATGAGTCCAAGGCAGCAAATAAATGTTCAAAGAAGATACGTAACTTTACAATTGTATGAAAAATTATCTTTCTTGCGGAAAAAGATCCATCTACTTATTGGTCGATTGCAGTATCTTTGAATATATTTGTTTCAATACTCAGCAAAATATTTCGTTCTTAATATAGTGTGGTGTTTACAGCCGCCTTCTGCCTAGGTACCTGATAGAATATAGAATACGTTACAGAACTTACTATCAAAATCATTCAGCA
>KK113893.1:522622-549967 GCA_000611955.2 Stegodyphus mimosarum
GAAAGATTGGTTTATCTAAATGTCCGTTATAAAAAACATACATTTACCTTCGTGAAAAATGCATAAAAGTCTATAAATTTAATGTGAAAAAAGTAAAGAAAGTCTCAGAAAATGAATTTTAAACTTTCTTCATTTCTCCTACAAAGAAAAATTAGTTACTGAAATTTTAAGAAATTGTCAGAATCAGATTTTTCTTCTGTTAAAATAAGGGTATATAAAAAGTCCATATAATAACTAATAAATACATTGTCTCTTCTGTTATAACGTAGACAAAACTTCCTCTGGTATATTATTTTGAAATCTATGCAGAATTTATCTAAACGAAGAAGAATTTTGCTTAATTTTTACTTTTAAGTTATTAAAGCTAGTGTAAAGCACAATACTCTAGAATTTAAATAACATTTTCTTAATATTTTGTCTTCTGCTGGGGAAGAGAGAATAAAATTATGCATTTTAATTTTTTTTCTTGACCGAGAAGAAAGCAACAAAGCTGCAATAATTATTTATAGATTATTAACAATGCTATTTTATTTTATTATTGTTATTGTTCTATATAAACAACTTACTGTTAAGGAAATCTTATTTTATTCATTTTGAAATAATCTTCTTTACGAACACTAAATAATTAAGACTCCGTATCAAAATCGAAATTATATAAATCACTTTAAACCGAAATATTTTAATTAACGCTGTTAACGAGACCAATATACATTTCAGTTAAAAATTTAAAAGTAAAGGCAAGAAAAGAAAAAGTTTACTGTATGATGATATTGTGAATTGTTTTGTGTAGGTGTATAAGCTTGATTTATTTTGTATCTAAAACTCATGATTAGGTTTGCATATACAACAAGACATTGTCATTAGCAGACAGCGTTGTTATCCCCGAAGGTTTAAAATTCGCTACAATTTAATTTAATATATTTAGTAAAAACTGCACATTTTTTACATGATATTTGCAATGCTACGAGTGGCAAAAAGATGAAGTTCATAACAATTCCATCTTTACTCCGATGATAATTCTCATTACGCCTTTAGTCGCGTGTATGTAAATCGTAAATATGCTCTTTATATCTTATGAAGGTATTTAAAAACTAGTTGGTTTTGCTAAATAAATCGTCTACTCTGAATTATTGTCTGAGTGATAATTAATGATTTTACTGGACTTTTTATTTTTGATTTCAGTTTTTATCTATTACAGGGGTAGATTATTGTGGCAATATTGTGTGTCAGATGTGTTTTAAATTTTGATATAGCTTGTAAATTTTTCACTTTCATTAAACACACTGCCTTTACTAATTAATAATTTTATTATTAATTATGTAATTAATTATTAAATTAAATTAATTATTAAATTAAATTATGTAATTAATTATTAAATTAATATAATTTTCATATTAAATAATTAAAATTATTAATAATTAATAATTTTAGATAATACTAAAAGTATTTATTAAACCTTACCATACGTAGATAATAAATAACTGCACTTAACGAAAAAAATGAAAGGAGCGCGAATTTGAGCCATATATGGCCATTATTACCATTATTATGTTCAGGTAAGTTCACCAATGTATTTTCCGCTTTAATTCTTAATTAATATTTCTTAATTTTAAGTATGTTATTCTTAATTAATAGGAAGTATGTGAGTAGATAGTATTAGTTTTATCATCCAGTTAAGAACATTGATCTATGATTGTAAACTAAAGTGTGTTTTCTTAAATTAAACACCATTTTATTTATAACTCTTAGTCCCTTGATGTTCAAAACAAATTTGCTATTTGATGTTTTTGTGAAAGTCTTAAGTGAAAAGAATATAATTAAATTAACAGCCATGTACAAATTTACAAATAACAACACTTATTTCCATTTAAGAAACTCATTTGTGATCATGTACCAAGTTAATTGTGCCTTTAATTATATCTCCGAGGTTCATTACCGATAACAGAACGATTGGTTACAGATGTGTTGACGCAAAATATGAGGCAACTTCATTCAGAAATGAATTCCATTAAAAGAACTTTTTTCAGAAGATAGCTTAGTGTTTTGCCATCATAAATAATCTTTTATTTATAATATACAAGCATGGCATACTATTAAGCATAATATACAGTAAATCAAAAGTTTATCATTAGAGTTTAAAAAGTGTTATGAAATGGTTGAAGACAATTTTTGACAAATGCAGTATTGGAAAACATTAATAATCTTCTGAAAATTAGTGCAAATACTATCTTATTCTGATTGACGGTGACTATTAAAATGACTCTGAGATATAGTGGCAAAAATAATTTAATGGAGTTTTTAAATAAAAAGGAGAATTGAAGATAACCACATATATTTTTTAAAACTAAATAAAAGATCGATTTGATTAAACATTAAAATCTAAAATATTTTATCCAATTATATTCTGAAGAGTTATATAAAGAGTATTTTTGAAAGGAAGAGCATTTTTTAAATTGTGTGAAATGTAAATTATAAATATCAAACACAGTCGTGTGTCTGATTTTGAATTGATCTATTGACATGCATGCTTTTCAGCCTGGCATTCTTCCCTTAAAATAATAAAGCCCTGGCTTAGTACTGTCATTAATTTGAAGAAAAACATAAAAGACGTAATAGCTCGCACCATTATAAATAAATCATCACTTCTTAGCTGGTCCCTCTTCTAAATTCAGGTACACAAACTCCATTTATTTCCAAAGCATCATATATTTTTCACAGCGGCCCTAATCCCCTTTAACTTAGAAAATGCTGCCACATCCCCTCTCACTAAACTGCAGTATGTCTTAAAGCATTAACCTCTCCTTCTCTACCCCCTTTTCTTTTTCGGCTTTTATTGGTGAGAATTTGAGAACAGAAAACATAGCGGCCATTTTGTGCTCTACTTGACACGTCGTAGATTGGAACGAACGTGGACAGAATTTTGTCCTCCACTCTATCACTCTTCTTAACCTCTTCCTTTTTTGCTTCTTCTTTCATTCTTCCGTACTTTTAGTCTTGGGCATGCTTTACCCTCGGCCCCCTTTCTGTATGCCCCCCGATATTCCTCTCCCCTCAGTCGTTCTAATCTCCTTTCGTTATACGAAGTGCCCTTCTGCAAAAACTTTTTACAGTATCCATCGATTTTCCAAACTCTGGGTCGTTATCTTTGCTTCGTTTGCTCCTGGGTAAAAAGAGAAAAAAATCCTAAAAACTAAAATAAAAAGTATATAAACAAGAGTCTGGAAAAAACTTGAAGGGAAGTGTTGCGGAGAGGGAAGGAGAGGTTAAGAGTGAAAGAAAAAAGATAAGAAAAATAATAAAAAGAGTTGAAGTAAAAAGAAAAAATGGAAAAGTGAGGAGGGTGGGTGGGAAAAAAAGCTACAAAATCCTTCCCAAGACAATGGCTTAGAGTTTCGGTGAGTTTACGTCTAAGGCAGGCCGGACGGGGGGAATTGAGATAGGGGGCAATATAAACTCTGTGCTAGATATTGATTGGTTCTGAATTTCTAGGGATCAAAGTAGAATTGTAAGCTTCGTCTAACCTCTTTTTTCACTATTTTGCTTTATTTTTCTTTTCCTGCTTCGTTTGACCAACCACCTAGAGTCACTGTGCAGATAAATCTTTTTTTGTTCCCCCGCCCACTGCTTTTTGTAATCTGTGGACTTTACTTGGCCCTCTCCATTCCTTGAATTCGGTCCTGTTATTCGCTGAGCTTCCGAAAGCCTCTCTTAGGGAAAATTTTTAAATAAATTCTAGCATTTCTCGACCTGTTTGTTCCTTTAGAAGAAACATGACCTTAATACCTTTCATGACCACCAGAAAAGGCTAAAGAAATCTAAAACGAGAAAGCCCAAGTGAAAGTCTCTCTAAACAAGGTATTCCTGCAAATCGAAATTAGACCTGTATTTCCCTTTTTGCACTTCAAAAGACTCTATATTTTAAAATTCTCGATTTTATTTTGAGAAAGATTTTTCCAAATGTTTACATTAGAAACTTTTCAAAGAAAATCTTTCTACATAAACTTAAAAAAAATGTTACTGAGTACTGTGTGAAAAATAATATTCATAACACTGTCAAAAATGTAACTTCAAAAGTAGGTAAAATTCAGTCTAAGAAATAATGCTTTACTTTACATTTGATTAGATTGGCATAATGCCGCTGTAAACCAAACTCATGTTTTTATAACGTAGCTTCAAAGAGAGACTAACATGTAATTTGAAAATTTATTGGACAATTTGTTTTCAGATAGCAGGAAAAATGTTTTTAAGCTTTAACCTGTAAATTAGTCTTGTTTGCATGAAATATACTAGTAACAACAATAATAATAATAATAAATGTATGTCACATATTGAGTTTTGTCGTAAAATAATTAGAGCCTGAATAAAAAGAAGCTTCAAATACCTGACCTATCAACTTACAAGATGTTCCAAGCCAATGAATGTGTGTTGCACATCAAATTTACCTAAATATTAGGAATCCTTTTATATTACTTCACAATATTGCTTCATTTTTCTGTTTCATAATTAATAGCTCGTTGTACTGATAACTGAAATCATTTATATATATGTACTGCTGGCCAATTACAACTGCTACACCAAAAAAAAGAGCACAAGAAATTTCGAACTTCATGACAGGTAAAATATGCTGATGTCTACAAAAAGTTAGCATTACATGGCATTTACGCATTGCACGCAAGAGTTATTGCTGTTATTCCAAATGGACGAGTACTTGCTACTTAATCTATTCTCCGGGAATAGGCAACTTCATCTGTCATCCAGCTGGTTTGTCATTGAGAACGTTGCCCAGGATGCACCAAAGGGAACGACTTAATTACCCCTGGGATAAAGAGGAAGTTCCAGTTGTGATGAAAAAGATTCTGGGATACGGATCTGATTGTCGTTCTTCCTTCTTTCTGTAACACGAAGTCTTTTGAGAGGATTTTCTGCTCAATAGTATTTTAAGTGATCCCATGCCGCAAAGACATTGAAAGAAAAGAGACATCTATGCCTTCTTCAGAATTCAACTCCAGCCTTGCACTATAGTAACCAAGAGGATGGTTTACAGGCAACAGTAATGACACCTAGAAGCAATATAAAAATGTAGATTTTTTTATTCGAAAATCACATTTATTTGTATTTTTAGTGCTGGGGGTCGTGTCATACCAGAAGAAGGAACTCATATTAATATGTATGAGAATTTGCACTCCGAATTCTCAGACAATGACTACCTGCATTCGGATATCGTAATTTCTGCTCGCATTGATCGAGATCAACTGATTCTTATGAGAACTTCCAATCGATACGTTCATGAGAACAATTTAGAGAAACGTGGATGTCCTCAGCCCAATGCCCGAGACTACAGATATTTTATCACAGCCGCATCGCATGGCCTGAGTCAGGAAACTATGTGTATTGTAATTCACTAGGCATCCGCACATTAACGTAGCGTAGACGCTTGCAACGTCTCGGATTTTCATTAATGCGGCTTCGCTTGACACTACGGCATAAGAATCAACTCCTACAGTGCAGTATTCAATGACGTAGACGGACTTACCAATGGCGTGATGTTGCCCTTTCCAAAAAACTTCGCTTTTATTAACAATATCATGATGGTCGTATCCATGTGTGGGCCTTTAAGGGAAAGGGAAGTTGGAAAATTTGCAGCCTTCATCGTCATACCAACCAAGCGCTTTGATAGCAGACATTCCTTTCGCTTCTATTTCAAATATCTGGAAAAAGTTCCAGATCAGGTACCGTTAGAATTCTGAAATTTTAATTACCGTAGTGTGACATATCTTAAGGTTTCCGTCATTCCACCTTTCAACAGAACATTGTGGGACAGCACGTTGTTCATGTTATTCAATTTTTCCTCAGGGCACAGGGCATTCACCTTGGCCTGCGCGTTCTCCACATCTCGCACTACTGCGAAAAAGAAAGGACAGTTCTATAGCTCCTGTTCTACTGGGCGGATTGACGAAATTCAAATTGCAGTTTTCATGTCTCGAAAGCGCAACTTAGGATATACATTAGATTTATACATAGCAATAATAAAATAGGTATTTTGACACAAAGACTGACTTTTCTGGAATAACATACCAATTTTTCTCCATATTTCTTTTCTATGACTCAAATTATGCCTAGATATTAAATTTCGCAATTTTTGGTGAGTCGTTTATGGAGAAATTTAAAAATTTATCTTGGCGCATTTTTTCAGTTTTCGTCAAAAATTCACTTGGCGAACTTATTAAATTATAGCAACCTATTTTCCTTTCCTTTTTTTCATTGCACACGAGCGGGGAAGGAAAGTCATCGTTCATACTTTCAAATAATTTTAACAAAGTGAGTAAACTATATTTGGAGTTATTATCGCTTCTAAAAAATATGCCAAATTTCAAAACGCGCCAATATGTAAATTCACGTATATCTTATGAAATTTTTAATAAAAAGCTCTAAGTTTTTGCAGGTGTGCCTAGAAATACATCTACTTTTAAAAGAGTGTTAAAATTTTTATTAGTTATAATACAAAAGATTTTTCGAAAAATTTATAAAAAATATTTAAAAACACAAATTTAAAAAATAAATCATAAAAAATAGGCGAATTATATTTGGATTAAGCCTAAATTTCGAATTCTGGAAGAAGGAATCAAGGAAGTTTAAGGAAAAAAAGAGAAATTAGTAAATATATATCAAATTCAATTAACAATGAGGAGCTAAAATTTTGAGAGCTATTTTTTTAAAAAACTGTTCGTGTGGTTTTTACAAAACTTGGCAGTTTGCATAATTTGAGTCGTAGAATCGAAATATAGAACAAATTGGCATACCATTTCAGAAAAAGTCCGATTTTGTGTCAAAATACTTATATTATAACAATGGCATATATAAATCTAATATGCATTCATGCTTTCTAGACATGAAAAACGCAATTTGAATTTCGTCAATCGGCGCAGTAGAACGGGAGATATAGAAGTGTCCCTTGTTTTCGCAGTTTACATAATAAAAGAAAACTCAAAGTATAGCGTTAAAATATATTTATAATCTAACTAAATAGAGATGAATGACGAAATGGAAGAACTTGAAAGATGTGTGAAAAAGCGACCCCTTCAAGGAAACAGGCTTTTGATGCTGTGATTTACTAATGCAGAAGCTCCAAATGTTGATTTCAATAAAACAGGACAACTATTCATCATCAAAAGTTTAATTTTCATAAAAATATGCATAAATAAAGAGAGCAAATCTGTCATTAGAAAATTTAGATTGCAGTGTAACATATCGCAAGAGCTTCTTCCATTAATTGCATAAAAATAATACTTGCAGTTACAAACTGATTTAACTAAATCTTTCCTGTAAGATAAAAATAAAACTCAACTCGAAAAAAACATATTTCAGTTTAGGAAGCTTTGGCGTTTGTTACTGGACTTCATTTTTGAACGTAAAACGTTAAATAGGAGAATGTTGCAATGTACACTGCCTTTTGAAAGAGATTATCTTTTGAAGAAAATTAGGAAGGAAGTATCTATAGATGATTGCAATATACGCGTTACTACACGATTTCTTCCTTGCTTTTATATGTTATTTTTGATGAAGATGATAGGGTTCAACTTAGAAATTTTGCACTCGATATATTTTATAGATTGTAAGAAACATGTTTTATAGCATTAACAATATAAAAGATGTTATTAAAAAGTAGAGAAAATTATTTTTTGAAAGATTTCCTTTGTACATAGGTGAAAAAGGAATTTTTAATATAGGGAAATTAAGTGAAGAGCTCATCGATTGGGTTACATTTTCTGATCTTTATTTGCGTCTGAAAAGACTATTAAGATAAAATAGTAAGTGAAAATTTTGGAAATGTTTTTTAAAATACTTCTATAAAATGCGTAATGTGATTTTGATTGATATATAAGAACGCTATGTCTTTCGATTTGTATGTGTGTATATATATGTTATGTATATTTATTAGTTTTCTATTTCGATGATTATTTAGAAATGCAATTACGTGGATTATGAAGTTCGCTTTTAAATATATACATGCATATTTTTTCTTGTGGTATGTAAGTACTGAATTTTTGAATTTAGTCTTTATTTTATATGTTCCATTAATTCTTAATTCTTTAAAATTTATCTTTCAGTATAATTCGGATGAAAATAACATACTACAAGTAGGATTGAAGAGAAAAATGCCAATGTGACAATCAAATTCGCTGAAACAACCTTGTGTTTGGCGTACATTTGCTAAAAACACTCAATCGATTTCGAGGGTAGCTACAGGTCCCTCCTTATCAAGAGAACAAAGTATCTAGAAAGGGAAAGCAACCTCAGTAACAGCTTTCTTATAACCTCGGGTAGAACCACGCGCGAGGAGACAACGCCATCTATCGGCAAAAATAATAATCAAGAATTATGTCAATGGAATTTTAAAAGAGCTAGGAAGAACTGGATTAGACTTAAAATCATTCACTAAACATGCTAAATCTTTGTGAATATGAAAAGCCTCAGGAAAATCCAATTCACTAACGGAAGAAGCTTTTTGGATAATTTTTGCAGATCCAAAGTCAAAATTATGATTGAATTTCCAACTATGATACGCTATTGAAGGCTTGTTAATTTAGCGTTTTCGGATCGTTCATGTTTCTTGATACGAAACTTTAACGCTCTTAAACTTTTGTTTGGACAATATATCATAGTTGGAAATTGAATCATTGGATCTGCAAAAATTATCCAAAAAGCTTCTTCCGTTGGTGAATTGGATTTTCTTGAGGCGTTTCATATTCACAAAGATTTAGCATGTTTAGTGAATGATTTTAAGTCTAATCCAGTCCTTCCTAGCGCTTTTAAAATTATATTGACATAATTCTTGATTATTTTTGCCGATAGATGGCGTTGTCTCCTCACGCGTGGTTCTACCCGAGGGTATAAGAAATCCGTTACTGAGATTGCTTTCCCTTTCTAGATACTTTGTTCTCCTGATGAGGAGGGACCTGTAGCTGCCCTCGAAATCGATTGAGTGTTTTTAGTAAATGTACGCCAAATACAAGGTTGTTTCAGCGAATTTGATACTACTAGTAGTTTAATGATGTTTGCAATGAGGTCTAATACTGCAAATTTAATTCTGGCACAATATTCTATTTTATAATGATGCAGCACTATAATTTAGTTTGTATTCTTATTAAATGAGCTTGTAACGATGATTGTGTAGAGTCTCACTTCCGTGTTTTTATTCTTTAAAAATGCGTATCATAAAAGAAATAGTAACTTTATTATTAACTAGCAGAAAAACCCGATGTCAGTTAAGTTAGATTGAGAGTAATGTATCTAACAACAGATAGAACGATATCGCTATCATCCTTCCCTAATAACGATGCAAAAAAATAGGATTCATAGTCATACATTTTTCAGTCTGATACGATATGGAACTCACATAAAAAATTTCGATAGAAAAATAAGCTAATTCTCTCTCATTATATCAGCAACAATGACACAGTTTTTAATGATTTTCGTCTTTCTAATCAAATGGTTGTAAAAGCTAGAGGTTTCATTCAATATTTCACTAATATTCAATTTTAGTCGATTGAATGTGGCAAAAAATGATCATAATTCATCAGAAATAAATAACGCGAACAAACAAACAAACACACAAACATACATTCTTCATTATATGTATAGATTTTGTAAAACTTACAAATTTTTAATTAACAAACTCTACGATTTGAAAGCGAGCAGTAGCAAGACTTTTCGAAATAAAGCATTTTTATCTTCAACGCGCGAGACTGTTGCCACTCGAAAAAATGAGTGCGAAAATTAGCGCTTTTAATTAATATTTCGGCTGATTAAGCCGTACGAAGATAAGAATAATCGGAAATGGCTTCCCACGAATTTTTTCAATTGAGAATAATGTATTTAATGTTTGGCAATGCGATTTTTATTTCATCATAAAATTTAGAAATTTTTGATTAACAAACTCTATGATTTGAAAGCGAGCAGCGGCAACAACTTTCGAAATAAAGCAGATTTTCTTCTCCAGCTGCGAGACTGTTGCCACGCGGAAAAATGAGGGCGAAAATTATCGTTTTGGTGAATTTTTAATTAATATACTTGGTTTTCGTTTTTTTTTTTTTTATTTTGAAAAATCGACCTTTTTCAGCACCCAGAAAAAAATTGTAGAAATAGTATATAGTAGTGAATGAGGTATTAGGGAACAAACATACAAACTTTCTTCTTTATATATACATTTAATTATTACATTTAACTAACCTTTAGAATCTTTCAAAAGAATTTCCTTTTGCAATATGTTCTTTAAAATGCGCTACTGTTTTTTTTAAAACGCATTATATTCGTTAATTTACTTCCGGCACTGTTTGTCAAAGCGTGGTTATAAAAGAAGGTAGGCGGGGACAGTGGTTGACGAATAAAACGTTATTACGCACACCAGGTCTATTTCTATTGGAATAGAACGAAAGTCCCTGGATTCGAATTATTGATTTCTTTTCCCCCAGTCTGAACATGGAGA
Organism: Stegodyphus mimosarum; assembly: GCA_000611955.2. Classification (NCBI taxonomy): domain Eukaryota; kingdom Metazoa; phylum Arthropoda; class Arachnida; order Araneae; family Eresidae; genus Stegodyphus; species Stegodyphus mimosarum. Next base: position 533,109 of record KK113893.1, read on the forward strand.
GAAAAGAATTTTTTTAGACATGCTTGTGTTGCTTTAAGTCCCTAGGGACATGACTTCAACATATTCCTCGTGGGGGAAGAGATGACGTCGCAAAAATAAATAAATATAATAAATAAAAAAAGTAAGTCGAAAAGGGCGAAATGGTTTGTCCGGTAAAACTCTTGTAATGGGATTTCTTGTGGACAGAGAAATTGAAAAAGATCTTTTTCATGTCTTCGCGTCAATAATTCAGAGGAAGAGGGCATCTGCTTTTATGAAACTGCCTCTCTAGAGTTAAGTGCTCTAACTGCGCCGAAAAAATTTCAAAAAGGTTTGTTCTGTAGTACACGACGTTTACTGCCGTATAAATAAAAAGCTAAAAGCAGTTTCATTTCCGTTTTGCTGTAAACTTGCTAGGTACGTTCGTTTTTTTACCTTTTTCGGGAAGTAAGAAGGAATTATTTATGAGAATAACTGAACGTTTCAGATGAAATAAATAATGGTCGCAGTGCAAGAAGCCTGCCAAATACATAAAGTCTATGCAGTGCCAAAATAGTTAGGCAATAATGTAACTCTATTATTCGCAGAAAATAGACAATCATCCTCACTTCGTATTTTCGAAATCATACTGCGAAAACAGAATATTGTATAATAGAGAATTTGTTTCCAAACAGAACTTATCTCTGTAAGTAGAATTAAACATAAAAGAGTAGTATCTGAATTGTATATTTGGTTTCATTTCGGGTTTATACTTGTAACTCACTGGTCCATTTTTAGTTAATTTTCTTTTCAGTTATTATTATTTATTAACTGTTAATTTTTTAATCTTAGCTCTGTGGGTAACTCATGTCCTTTTTTTCGGCATTAAGTTTTAAAGAGATGAGTTGCAAGCTGATATCAAGCAGCTATGATTACATTAATTAATGAGCAGCTTAAAATATAAGACTCTAGAAGAAGTAATTTTAAAGTATTTCATTTAATGCAATTATTAATAAGAGCATCTGTGATCACAGAGCTACCATCTTTACCTAGAAACGGTACATATTAATTGCAATGCTTGAATGATTGGGAGAACATTCATGCACCAAAAGCTTTAACATATTTTTTTGACTATGTCGGTTTGATATATTCTTTGACTATTTTTTTAACGTGAGGCGAATTCTTCCGACAGGGTGACTAAAACATACTGAAATAATATTCATAAAATTTTCTTGATTCATTATTATTTTCAGTTTCATTCAAATTTTATGTCAAGTATTAAAGGAAGGTGGTATTCACACATAACATCCTCCGGTTTCCAAATAAATGTTAGTGGAAATGCTGCGGGTCTTCTTTAAGATGAATATATAGTAATTTATTCTTCTCTTATATGTGTGTGGCATATTTTATAAGATTTTGTAATTATTATATAAGCTTTCTAGAAGGTAGAATAGATTAAGTTATTTCGTATCTTTTTCGATTAGTTATTGCTTTTGTGCGACCTTCAAAACTCTACAGCCGACTATAATATCTCTTTCTAGATATTGCTGGAGTCGCATTATAGTCCGAACTTGTTAAAGTATGTTTCATGCAAAATTTAATTTTCGTCAATCGTGATTATCCAGAGCAAATAATTAATTTTAAGTTTAACGTTTCGTTACAAATCTTAACTAAAACTGATTTTGCTGTCACTGGACAAGCTAATTTTTGAGGCTTTCTGAAGTCAATAACTTTATGCATCTAGCGTAGCGAATATAAATATAGAGATTGCCTGACAAACAATTTGTCCTGTTTCCTGGGACTTGCAACCAGAAAATAAATTCACTTATAATACTCCGCTCTTAGCTGCAACTTCTTACAGCTCCAATCACTTATTTTCACTCACGATCGAAAAAATGGGGATGGAAGGATGAGTCTAAGCCTTCCGAATGTGCAGCGATAACAAAAGCTACCTCTGATTCATCATTACTATCACCGGAGTAACTTAACACATGACGCAAGTTGCTTCCGTGGCAACTTGGCCGAAGTTGTTGACGTTTCCGAGAGAGTAAAGAGAATATGGAGGGAAGGGACTTAATCTCCCAACGTTTGTTTGAAGCCAAAGTAATTAGAGCAGGCCTTTTCTCATCTCCGGCCACTGGAGGAACAACATCTTTACGAAACTCTTAAGAGGGACTTAAGAGATTAGTCCTTAATCCCGTGACGAGTGTTGATGGACTCAGGAGTGGACGATTTGTCTGGATTCCTGTCCCGATTTCGGCCATCTCGTGTCGCATGCTGTAAAATATAACCCGAAGAAAAGTTTTCTTGTGTTCTGGCTTGAACTTCTTGGGCAGCGAATCTTTGATTACAATTATCATTATTATTATTATCATGATTATCAACCCAACGACAGATGGATGACTTATTCACAGCTTTCAATTCCTTCAGTGGCAAGCATCGAGTAATACATAAATCTGTATTAGTTCTATATAAGCAAAGTTTTTACTTACCTTATTCATTTTTGCATTTATATCTTTACTTATCTCTCTTTCCATATAAGCACGCATGAAAATATTTGCAGTGTCTGAGATATAGGTAACTTCCGAGCACTTTTATACTATAAAGTTGTAATAAATTTCGAATGTACGAGACTAATTTATAAAATGAAAATTCGATAAATTTACCTTATAAATATACTTCTGAGATACTTGATACAATTCAGATTAGCTAATACAAAAATAATGCTTTGAAATTTAAAATATACGAAACCATCTTTATTTGAAAAAAACTTCTGTTTGCAGATATATTTAATGAAATTATTGTACATGAGGACTATGTATATTATATAAGACAGTATCGTTTGTAAGAATGCTTTAGCAAAATTTCATATTAGCAATTTAAATAACAATGTACTGTAATTAATGTCTACCCATTTTAATTTCATCTAAACCCGCACGCTGATTATATCTCATAAGTCTGGCAACTTTGGACATAAAAGTAGGTTGTACCGGCAGAAAAATAAAAATAGTTTGTGCCTTTGTAACTTGTGTAAGCTCAGTTTATTAATAAGCATATACAAAACTCCCTCTACTTGCATACTGCTACAATGTCAAAACAATTATAAAGCTTAAAACAAGAAAAAAAAAGTATTTTGGTTAAATCTCCTTAACAAAGTTCTGCAGTTTTAAACTTTTCGGACTTTCACTGTCACCAAAACTCTTAATTTTTTCCCTCTAAGTTATACAGAATAAACAATCGACTCACATGCTGCACACAAAATATATTTATAAATGTTCTTTTACCTTTTTCATTAAATCCATTTATTCGAGCTTACATAATGATATATGCTTGAGCATATAATTACAGCATAATCTTTTACACCACTTAGATGACACTCTGAAGGGCAAAATTATAGGTGAATGTAAAAAAGTAACAAAAATACAAAAACCTAAACTACAGACTGCGATGTAAACAGATTTTAAACATTAAGCGTTATTAGATTCATTAACTAAATCCTCGATTAGATGCCTTTAACTAAATCTAACAAATATAGCAAACTGAAAGCCTTTCGGATTGTGTGATTTAAGGGGTTACAGAGTACCGAATTAAGGAGCATAAACTTTAATCCAGTTTATGCTTATTTTACGTGTTATTTTATGTTATTAAGTGTTAATTTTGCAGATAGGATATTCGTAAGCACCCGAGAACTATATCCAAGTTTGAATGAGCTTAGCGATGACATTCCTTGATCAAGTGTTACGACATTATCATTTAGCCTGTAGAGTCATTAGGTTATTTTGAAGCAGGAGATGGGAGAAATGCGTAGTGCTCTGGCCGGAACTCGAAGCCTGGACCTCACTAACACGCGTCGAGTATGCTTCCATTTACACCACTCAGCCATGCGGAAAGGAAAGAAAAAATACTTTAAATATTCCCTTTTTAAAGGGCGACTGAGGATTAGGATCCCAATCGCAAAATCCTGTTCGCGGCGAATTATCGTTAAACACCCTTTGAGTTCGGGCGCCACTTGTAGAGTCATTAGGTCATTTTGAAGCAGGAGATGTTAAAGTGTGCAGCGCTCTCTTGGGTCTCGAACCTTTTACCTCTAGAATATGAATCAAGTATGCTTCCAATTACACCACGAAGGCATGCAAAAAGGAAGGAGAAAACACTTTATTAGCCAAGACAAGAAGTATATATTTGAATATCTGACCTCATAGTAGAGTGTAGATAGTGCTTGCCCTAAAAGCTTCTCGCTTTTCTTTTCAAGAAAATATAAAAACTAATTAAGCAGTTTGATAATATTAATCAACTCAATAGACTAAATCACATTTTAAAGATTAGAAATTTAGTTCCATTTTGAATTTTAAAATTTTAATAGTTTTTAGTTAAATTCAACGCGTTAAATGTTCTGTCGCACTCCCAGAAGAAACACTCATCCCGAGATTAAGAAGCATACAAAATAAAATTAAGGTCGGGAAATCTGAATAGGAATTTAAAGTATTTTCTAATTTAAATGTAAGTAATTTAAAAATGACTTGAGGTAACTAAATCCAGTTCATGTTTACGGGAAAATATATAAAAGCTAAACAAATAAGGAAATTGTCGAAGAGTTTGTCATCTGTTGATAGTAACATAGTGATATTTGGTCTTAAATATACTTATAAAAAATAATAAATGCTTCGCTCGTACTTGCTTGAATATGTATCTCTAATGACATATTTGAAGAGTTCTTTGGTAAATTTAACTGTAATAAGTCTCTACAATGATTCAAATGAGAGAAGTAATGAAACCAGCCTATTGTTGCAGAATAATGGTGACCATAAATGGTAACATGCGCCCTAAACTGACATATAATGTAGGGAGAGAAAACGTTATTGTTTTCGGTGTGACTTGTAACTGGAGAATTTGCTTGTGTTTTCTGATCGAACGCTTTCTGATCGAGCATTAATTAACTGAGTAGACTAAATCATATTTTAAGTATTAGAAATTTAGTTCCATTTTGAATTTTAAAATTTTAATAGTTTAAGTTCAATTCAACGCGTTAAATGTGTTCCATTCAGCGCGTTAAATGTTAATAGCAGGAATTATATAACATGGGAAGAGGTAGTCGTGACCTCTTCTTATGCTTTTTTGCGCAGACATGTTGTGTTCCACTTGAAATTTACTGCAAAAGCAGTACGTTTTAATTAAAAGTTTTCTATCGCACTCAGAAAAACATATATTTTAATGCAAACGAATAAACGAGCTTATATAGCCTCACTATATATATATATTTCCGTCATCTTTAAAAAGAGAAGGCCAGTATTATTTCTGCTTCGCGTTAAAGTGTAAGGGCGCTATGAAGTTAAGATAAAGATCAAAGTGCCCGTTTAAAGGATAGATGATTATTTCTGAGTTTTATACACTTGTTAATTTAAGTAAAATATTAAAAAGAATTACTTCTAATGGATTTTATTACTATTTTAATAACTAAAGCTCTTAAAACACATAAAAGAATACTACATACTTACCGTAAATAATTAATTATGTTTGGTGATGCATTATGCAACGCTCATTCTAATTACCTTTAATGTAAGTCGTTGATTGTTTTTAACATTCTTGACATTTAGGTCACTAAAGAAAGGTAGCTACTAATCTAGGTTATATTCTTATACTAAAAGTAATAGAGAAGTAAAATACGTCAAAAATGAATTTCTACAAATCTTTGAGAAGTTCTGTTTCCAGTACTGAAACATCTGGTGTCAGTGGTCACAGCTCTTGCAGCTTCAGTTATCAGAGAGTTCAACGAAGCAAAGATAACCTCTTTCGGCTGCAATATCTTCCCTGTCAGTGGCACGAGAAACTACAGTATCTTCAAGAAAAGACTTACATATCAAATCGAACTTCCAAAGCTCCATTCCGTTATAGACTATGTGATTGGTGTTTTCTTTCATTTCTTTTCTGATAGCATTTTTTTTTTTCGGAGGATGTCTTGACGTTGAGAAATTTTCCCTTCATGTTCGACAGGCATAGAAGTTGGAGGCGATCAGGCGCGTAACGCAAGTTCAACGTACATACACACATTCACAAAAAGATTAAAGAACAAGAAAAATGCTTCCAAAAGATGAAGTGTCGCTGAATAAAAAGCGCAATCAGAGATGGTAACAGGAAAAAAAAATATCATTGCATTTCTGGTCAAAGTGACACATGATAGGTCCACAGAAGTTGGCCTCCCATTTGATGAAAAAGATTCTTGAAACTATACTACTAACTGCATGCAAAACAGAGCAATTTCAGGTTTTGTGGTTTACAGCTGAACAATATTAAACGCTTTAAGTTCTAGAGTTCTGAGGTTTTTTTGAAGCAGGTGTCGCGAAAAATGCGCAGTGCCCTCGCCAGGGCTCGAACCCTATACTCTAGAATACGCGTCCAGTATGCTTCCAATTACCCAACGAAAACAGGCGAAAAACAGGAAGAAAATACCTTATAAAGTTTTTAAATCAATGTAATATGCGTAAAAGTGGAAAACTTGAATATTGCGTTAGTAATATTCAAATAAAATTTTATAGAGTCATTATGTTATTTTGAGGCTTGAAAAATTAGCAATGCCTTCTCCGGGTCTCGAGGTCAGACCTCTCGAATACGCGCCGAGTGTGCTTCAGTTGTAATATAAAGGCGCAGAAATGCCCTGTGCGGGACTCGAACATGCACCTCTCGAATACGTGCCGAGTATGTTACCGTTACACTACGAAGGCGTTCAGAAAAGAGGGAGGAAATACCTTGTAACTTGATACTTGTTCTACCTTGTAACTTTAATAAGGAACAATGAAAATACGGAACAAAATGCTCAGAATTATATTTTCTTCTTTTTACAAGTAAAATATTGCTCCCGCACAATGTAACAAACGGGCAAGAAACTATAGCTACAGAAAGAAAGCTTTTGTCACTTGTTACTTGGACGCATTTAAAAGGTTCAGAGTGAAGAATCTAAACTTTCCCATAGTTTAAATGATGTGAACATTAGCTTTCGGGGTACAAATGTGATGAGTATCATAAATATGTGCATCTGGAATAGTCCTATGTCATAGTTTTAATTAAACGAATATTAACTTTCACGGTACATATATTAATATCATAAAGAGGTATATAAGTATAATTATATCTTACCTTTTCTTATTTCGGAATCCTAATTTACCTGGGTTTAAAGTTTAGCTTATCATGTAATTAGATATTAATTGCTGCTCAACCATTATATCAAGTGATAAATATGAAAGACTTGCATGAAAAAGACATACATTTAAGACGGAAAAGGATGAAGAAAAATAAATAACTTTTGAATGAAATCTCCAAAACTATTACAACATGATGTTTAGATATTTTAGTTGTTATTATTATAAGATTAGGGTCTGTTTAACCAAATGAAACCTCATGAGTTATTTGCTTTGATGTTCTGAATCAGAAACTCGTTATCATATTACAGACTTTGCAACTTAGCACTAAGCTGTTTTAAACTTAATGAAACTCATCTACAGATTTTCTTTATTTTTAGGTAATACGATACCTTGATAAAGGTAGACGAAGTATTTTTGTTGAAGCCTTTTTCAATGTTCAACAGAAATGTCAGCACTTACTGTAAGAAATGACAAAAAATGCACACACATTGCACCCTATGGTTATGAAGGAGATTTTCACACATTTCTGTGATTTCCAAGAATTTAAATAAGCTGCTATGTGTAACTACCACTTGTTGCACTGCAAACTAAACATATTATGTATTAAGAAGAAAAAAAAGAAAAAGAAGAAAAGCTTTTTGATACATACAGGATAGCAAGAGAACCTGTGAGTCATTTCTAAAATGAAATCCAAATAGTTTTAAACGTTTCATAGCCCTTCTCTTTGTTAAAGAATTTTCTATTTATAGAAACATATTTGTGCCGTATTCTTACTAGCACCTGTGTTCGAGAATTGATCTAGTCACCGAAAGCCTGGTAGTCCGCGTCCATGAATGTGCCGCTTATTTTTTCCCTCTGTTTTTGGTAAACCAGATAAAAAATATATCATATTTTGGGAGCAATGCAGTCTAATACTGTCACCCTGTTTTCTAAAATGATAACAAATTGCGTAGCGTATAAATATCAGAACCACCGCAAGGCAGGCATGTCAGAAGGCAACAAAAATCGATATTTTGTAATCAGGAGCACTCCCACCCCTCAAATGGGTGGGAATTCCTCTTTCAGCCTTCCCCGCTGCGGTACGGGGGAATTTAGATTGACGTCACTCTTTGTTTTCCACCCTCCAGCTACCGTTATTGGATTAAAACGCTTTTAAAATTGATCCGACAGTTAAGATAAAATAGGAAATGTGGGTGGAGCTTAAAAGTAACCCTCCTGGTTTTAAAATGCGCTTCAGTGTGGTAGAGCTGCGTCAGACACCGCCCAGTTAATGTCTGAAATTTTAAATTTATGAGATTCCTTTTTACATGAAAAGATTCAACGATGTTCTGTTTTGTTTCCTAAAACCCGAATTTGTAGGATACTAATTCGCTGTTAGAGAAAGCAAGTTTTAAATTGCCTCTCGAAATGTGCGAATAAATTTCGTCTGAGTTAGCATCATAGAAAAAAATTAATACTGAACTGAATATTTTGCATTTGTTATCTGTCTAAAAGTTTCTATGTGTAAGAGTAATAATAGCGAAAGTGGAGGCAAATATTTTTCTGCACATGATTTAGGGGTAATAATAAGTGTGGTGGTGATAATGGATATTTTTGACGCATGAAAATGTGCGTCAAGTGCAAAATGAAAACGGATCACACCCTGTTTATGTTTACATCACGGAGATAAAAAAAATATTCCTGTGCTTAAACGCTTGGGAAAAAGGTTTGCAGTACAGTTTTGTTTGAAATATATTAAAAAAATATTTAATCATCTTCGAAGTGATATCCATCTGAATACATATATTTGCTATAGCATTCTTGATATTCTTGAATGCACTTGGGAATGCCTCTTTTGTTAACTGCCATAGACTGATCATCCCTCATCACTTCGTTTTGGATAGCCTGAACTGAAAACTTTAGCGGCATCTTAAAAATAGAGAATAACGGAGTCAGAGGGTATGCGTAATTTAATCGAATAAAGAATACATAGCATACAAATAACATTGTTTTTGAAAGACTGCAAGATTGCATTTCTCTCTAATCACAGAAGGAGATCTGAGCTTTTTCGTTTAAATGTTCTCAAAATAAGAAATTGCACCGAATGGTGGAAACACGATTTAACTGGCTTTTACGCTGCAACATGAACTGCATTGTCGTGGGGGATATCATGTCATATATTTCCTCTATAGACAGAACGCTAATGCAATATAAGACCAACTTCATCTATAGCAAGTTTTAAGCACATGATTTGAGTTTTTCGGGAACATTTTAACGCGGGAGTATAAAGTAAATTAAACAGAAAATGCTATCAGAAAAAAGAAATGAAACATCATAAATAAATATAATAGTAAATCTATGCTGGGTAAATGGCTGTCTGATAGAGTTAAAATACACATAAAATGAAGTACAAAAATACGTATTACACGAGCATTATTTTTACAATACATTGAAATAAGGTATAAACGAGGGGAAAATCTACTGCCTTAAAATTCATATACTGTATTTACTCGCTTAATAGTCGTACCTCCGTTTTGAAACAGAAAAAGTCGTCAAAAGTGTAGAATATTCTGTAGTAGATTTCCTCATATAATAGTCACACCTAGACTTTCACAATGAAAAATTAGAAAAACAAAGTGCATCTATTACGCGAGTAAATATGGTATTTTAAAACAGAGAGTTTTTTTATTTTAAAATACTGAACTTAAATTTTAAAATTTTAAACTGCTTTTTGCGAACATGATTAAAAGATGAGAAATCATAAAATATATTGCACTGGCTAAAAAATGCAAAATTAACTTTGCAAATACCACTGCATAAGTAGATCTTTAGATGACTCAAAAACCTTGTTCTTCTAACTTTTGCTCTACTCGCAGCACTGTGCTCTGTGTTTAATGAATTCATAGCATTTTAGTTTAGTTTATTATCGGAGAGAAGCTGCCATTAATTTAAGGTATACTGCTTGATAACTGTTAAATACAGCAAAATGTACAAATAAGTATACATCATAAGAGAAATTAACCGGTCTGTTTTCTAATTAAGTCACATGGGTAAAATTTACTTAATTGATGTGTTGGTCGAGCTTCATATTTTATTTCTCCTCTATAGATTCATCTATTTGTGTAACTCTTTATTCATTTATTAAAGACTGTTAAATCAATGTCTAAGATTGAATACTTTTTTGCTACAGCAAGATCTTTGAACGTAGATCCTTGTTGTTTACTCAAATAAAAGACAAATAAACACTTAAAACTACCATTATGTAGCTGTGCATATGAGTTCTCATATTTAGTATAAGCAAATACCAGGCTTTCAAATTTTAAAGCTTAGCTCCATTAAAATTTGAATTTAGCAATAGCTACTCGGCTAAGCCCACGAACAGTCTCTGATTATCTCAGTGTGTATGCGTGGCGGCTGCTGCCTGTATTAGATTTTGTGATGTTTTACATGTCTAGCAAAAATCGAAGTATTTCTTTTAAAACTTTCACCACGAAGACATTTTTCTTCTTAAGGAAATAGTTCTCTTTATCTCTTTCTTACCGTAACTCATTAAACAAAAGGACCCTATTTAAATTTCAATTTATTGGTTTTTACAATTTAAAAATACATCCGATTACTTTTATGAAACTTTATTTAATTATTTCCTGGTCAATATCTTTGAATACTTTAGGAATTTAGTTTAATACCGAGATGAAATATACTACCTATTTGATTAGATTTTTGATACATATATTAACGAGTGTGAAATAAGTTTCGGGGGGTAGCATCGAGTTTACTAAAATCTGTAAATTTTTTAAACGAACTCGCGGTATACGTACTTCAGATAATTTCTCGTTTTCTTTTGTTATTTATTTATTTTGTGGCAGAGAAACATCTAAGAATCTATCTGAGTGAAGAGAAAGTTCCTAAGCTAGATTAGTATATATGACACATATAAAAGTATTACACCAGATACATTGTATCGAATCTAAGCTTTCAAGCTCTGATTGCATTTTTGCTTTATATTCCCTTTCAAATGCAAGAAATTATCTGAAAAAAAACTCAGAGAGAAAAAAATTAGACTTTTTCACAGGAAGGAGGAAAAAGGAACCGGCGGTCATCGAGTTCACAATGCGCCGCTCGTGGATGTTGCTTTTATTGTTGGATCATTGTATGCCTTAAGGATCAGACCTCATTGTTGACCAACGGAGGTCGTCCTTAGCGGGTGGAAAGTTATTGTTACTCCGATTTCCCCCAAAAGAAGAAAAACGTAATTGATCAAGTAGGTTCCGGACAAAGGTAGTTCCTTATTAGGGGCATTCCGGACTGGATAAACTGCACCGGTCGCAGTTAACAAACACTGAGCCCCTTAGATTTTATGAGAAAGAGGCAATAGAAGACAATAAAAACCTCTGCACGGACATTATTTATTGGGTCGATATTGCCGGTTGAGATCGGTATCGGAAGGTAAGGGTTAATTAGTTCTTCATTGTTATTGTTTCGCTCTTGATTAATAACTATTGGAAATATATTGTAACGAGCGGAGCCGCAAGAAGAGATGATGAGTGTTTTTAATATGGACATTGATGCAGTGATGTCATATTTTCATAAGTAACATCGTACAGAAAAATGTGTATTATAGTTTAGTAAGGATTTATTATACTATAGAGGTTGACTTTCTTTGAGAGCACAAACGAGACTCTTAACAGTCGTAAGGCGAATTATCCCTGCGTCTGACATTAACTATAAAATCTTGGAGAGCTGTTAAAATAACCTTTTCACAAAAACAGAACTTGAATATGAACGCACTTCTCGTGCTTGACAAAATCATCCGCCACTTGCGGCGATGTAACTTAAAGTAACAGACAAATTCAAATTTAAAACTTAACCTAGCAGTGAAAAACTACAAAATTTAATTTAAATCTAAGTTGGTTCAGAACTTCTTCACCAGCATAACAACTTAAATGACGTAAGCTATAACGCAAAGCTGAATAATTACAGTCTTATCAGAGCTGTCAAATTAAGTGCCCTCGATAGGTAAAAACACACTCGTTCTTACAATTCGAAAACGTCAGCTTAAATACTCTCCAACTCAAGTTACATTTCTGATGAGGAAACGACAGGCAGAAACTATATTAAAGGGTGAAATTATCAATAATCGCTTAATGCAAAATAATATTAACTCTACGATACTGTTGACAAGCATTATAACACTGTTGCTACTCGTTTGCTCTTGATAAGATTTCGTACCAACCTGTACATATAAGAGAGTATAATATACACAGTACTATTATTAGAGAGGGATTATCTTATATTGACTCAATTGCATTATTTAGATAATGGGAAAGCACACAAGGGCTCTCTGCTTCTTATAATCCAGCCAATATAGACTAAGTCGTTGAAATTTGTGCGAACTTTTTCTCTCACTTTTACTCAAGTCAATTTTACTTTATCACATAAAATATTCACTGATTTATTAGATTCAAAGAGACTTGACAAACGCATAATAAAAGAAGTTCTTTGGGATTTTACAATTCCTATTGAGGAGAAGCATTTTAGGAAATGATTTTAGACATTTTTCAGTTCCGATCAAAACTTAACAAGATCAAGACTTATAAATAAATAACATTTGGCGAAATTTATTTTATGTAGAAGTTAATTCATTTATTTTAATTATGAAAATATATTTTACGTTAGTTGAAAAATACATTGAGGAGATGAAAGTAATATGAGATATAGAATATACGACTTATTTCCCTTTTCCTGGAAAGGCGAATATGGCAACTGAAATCTAGTAATTCGAAATTCGAGGAAGTAAGCTGACAACGTGGACGTTTCAGTAGCTTTCTCAAGTTGTGATGTGAGAGCAAACCATTTCCCATTGAAATGTTTTAAAGAAGATATTTTTCCCTTTCGACAGATCTTTCTCACATGCTTTGTCATAGTTTATTAAAGTAATAAAGAAGCAATTTTGTTTTCATAATTTATTGTCTGTCAAAGAACACTCGATTATTATTATTTCCTTGTTTCGTAGAATCTGATAGTAGATAATACTAAAACTCCAGGTACATTTGGTGCATGTACATATTCTGTTCCATTTTGCTTATGGAATTCACACAAAAACTTGACACCACAGAAAAAGTTTGAACATTTGTATTTCAAAACGTAATGTCTCATGCATCTGTTTAACGAATTGAAAACAAATGTGTACTTAGAATTATAACAGAAATTTTAAATCATAGAAAAGCAAGCTAAAGTAAATTAATGTGGACAATGGATTAAAATCATGATGAATTATTTCTGGTTATCATCCTCGTTAATCAAATCAAAAACAAAATATTCGGTATTCTCTTAATCTACTGCAAGACATCTTTTTTTTCCTTTCCTTTCTATATCTGTCTTTTTTCTTTTTGCCCAACAAATAGAAGATATTATGTACTATTTATCGACACAAAGCTTGTAAAATATATAAACTTTTGAATGAAAAAAATTACTTAAACGAGATTCATTACTGAAACACATAACTTAAGACTTGAGTCATTAGATTTTGTAGAGACATTACGTTATTTCGAAACAGGAGACGAGGAAAATGAGCAATGCCTTCGCCGGGAATCGAACCACGGACCTCTCGGTTACGCGTCGAGCATGCAGGCCACTATACCATGAAGGTATGCGAAGAAGGCGGGAGAAATACCTTATATACTCCCCCTTTTAGAGGGCGACTGGGGTTTGGGGGTCCCAATCGCCGAATCGCGGTGGTGGAGAATCATCATCCACCACCTTTTTTTTAGTTCGGGCACCAGTGTAGAGACATTAGGTTTATTCGAAGCAGGATACATGAAAAATGAGCAACGCCTTCGCCGGGAATCGAACCACGGACCTCTCGGTTACGCGTCGAGCATGCAGACCACTACACCACGAAGGCATGCGAAGAAGGCGGGAGAAATACCTTATAATTTGAGTTTTATTAATTATAATAATGGTTCAAATTTTCAGATTTATCAGTTCGGTACATTATACATTAAGTGTGTAGTTACTTATCTTAATTATATATATTATTAAAAATAAAATAAAGATTTAAGCCATCGAAAAGTACGATGTTTTTTTAAACCGCTCAGTTTATTAATCAATTACTGGCTGATTAAATTTGAAAGGTAATTTAAAAACCATTCTTTGCCTTATCCTTTGATATTTTAATGTTTTAATGTAAACACATTATAGTGACTTCCTGTCTGTTATTGATGACAGCTTTCGATCTCGTAACTTTCTGAAGTGAGTCTGTTTATTCCATGGCTTGGAATGCATAGTAACGTAACGTAATATAACATTATGTCACGAACATAACTGTCCAAAGATTTTAGAAAACCCTGCTAAAAATTTAATAAATATCGAAATTTAAGCACATTATAGTGACTTCCTGTCTGCTGTTGATGACAGAATTCGATGATGTAATTTTCTGAAGTGAGTCTATTTATTCTGTCGCTCTTAAGTTTGGTTTTCTGCAGTTAACAGCAACAAAAACGAAGCCGGTATTCAAAATACTTCGCATTTTCGTAAATTTCGATTTTCTTCTGAAAATTCCTCTATAATGATTAAGAATCCATCTGTTGGAAAGAAACCTTTTAGGAAAATCATAGCCGTCTAATATGAACAGATTTGCATCTCAAAAACATACTCAAATAATTTATTAATCTTCTCTTAATTTTTACTTTAAAATAAATCGTACTTACTTAGTTCGTGGCTTAATGTATGAAATTAAGAACACTTAATTTTATCTTTCATTTACAGCGCATGGTACTCTTTTTAAATCTCTTCATTTTTCGTCCATTCAGTACACTGAGACAATACAAGGATATAAATCTGAAAATTGAAACAGATTCCTCATTAAATAAAAGGTGATTAAGCAGTTACTAAATTGTTTATGGATAAAAAAGGATCTAGTTTACTAAACATAGTTAA
This sequence comes from Stegodyphus mimosarum, assembly GCA_000611955.2. Taxonomy (NCBI): domain Eukaryota; kingdom Metazoa; phylum Arthropoda; class Arachnida; order Araneae; family Eresidae; genus Stegodyphus; species Stegodyphus mimosarum. The sequence goes on from KK113893.1 coordinate 548,120, forward strand.
CAATGCCTTAACAACATTATCCCGCAATTTTATTCGTGTGTATTAGTCTCACAGCACGTCAAAAGATTAATGCAACTATTTTTATCGGGTATATGGCCTTAAAAATAAGAGGTAAATATGATATAAAGGAAAAAGACAAGGAAAAAATAAGAATTTTCCTTTCACTAATTCTGAATATAAAAAATTCCTAGACGTCAGCGGAGCCGATGATTCTCGGGAGCGGAATTTATTTATGACTTTGCAACTAATGGAATGAGGCCGTGAAAAAGATGGACTAGGACTCAATCAAACCCTGTCTGGCCTTACTTTTAATCTTTCTTTTTTTGGTTCTCAACAATTTTTCTTCTCTTTGCTGCATTAAGTATTGAGATTGCGTTTGCTGATCGAAAGTTATTTTCGGTTAAGAACTAATATTATGACTCTAAATACTGAAGATTGTGCTAAAGTTGCCATATAGTTTCGAAAAATGGAGCCTTCTCGTGAAGTTATCCAAAATGCTAAGTTTAAAGATAGTTTTATTTTTCAGTTGTTAATGAATTTCCTCATGGTCCTGAAGTTGCAAATATGAAAGAGATTAATATTGAAGTTAAGCATTATTTTAAACTACACTACCGAAGACTATCGCTGCGATTTTCATACTGATCTTCTGCAATGTTTATAATATTATATGTTACATTTTTTTTATAGAAAGGATGATATTCTAAGAGAAATTTCATGAGTCTTAATGCCTCGGTTCCCTTAAGGTTTATGAATTATGGGAAAACATAAATGCATATTAGAATTCAGCATTTGAAAATGTAATAAGAAGTACTTAACAATTGTTGGAAAGAAATTAATAATTTTAAATGTAAAAAAATGTAATTTATATTTAAAGCAGCGTAAAAAAGTCATCATATCAAATTACAGCGATATTGTACAAAGGTCAGAACCTACAGCTATCGCTTTTGAAACGAAAAACCCACCAACGGCCGCGCAGTAAGGTCGCTGAACACTGTAGTTCAATCAGGGTCGAACTAGCTGGCTTCAAGGGCATTTCTTGGTTTTCCCCTTGTATAACGAGTATACGAGTCAGTTTCCTTTATGAAATCTTCCACGAAGGTAGCCCTTCTCTTAGGCAAATAGCTCTCGTGTGCTTTGCTGCAATTAAATAAACCAAACCAAACCTTGAAATGAAACAGTAGAATGCTGAGTATTTAATGACTTGTTAGAAAGCACTCTAAAGCTATCTGCTTAGAAAATAGGCTTTCGCGGAGGGCATCTTGAGGAAAACTAACCTGTATACATATTGGACACGAAGAAAATGGCTTTGAAGTTCAGTTGCTGGGAATCAATCTCATTTCTGAACTACTTTTCATGGCTTTGGTTACAAGGCTATTGATGTGAAAAGTAAGGGTAGAAGCGTGATGTTATTTTAAGGAAACCAAATTCGGTTGGTTAGCAGTAGCTAAAATAAGCAAAAAATAAATCAATGCATATAAGGGCAGATCTACTGAAGAAAATGTTTATAATTATTTTCCCGGCGAAGTATTTTAGAAAAATTAATAGTTTAATACTGGTTTTGCAAAATACATAAAAAAGCTTTACTTTTTGCTTGCGCGAACGTTTTATGTTGCTTTGATTTCAAATCTTCATAAAATTATGATTTAAGAAATATATATGAGAGGAATAATGTTCTAATTTTAATAAAAATGATATCCCTTTCATGTATATCTTCTTGAGTAACGAATATAACTGGGTCAGCTGTTCAGGAATTTATTTCTATTTTTGCAATTTATTATTTTTTTGTCTTATTATAATCACTCCTTATATTTTTACATGTATTCTAATGTAATATATATATATATATAT
>KK113893.1:554218-612080 GCA_000611955.2 Stegodyphus mimosarum
TTTTTTTTTTTTTTTTTGAATAATTTTAGCAGCAGAAAAATTGAAAATGTAACTTTCTGACCAACAATGTTGGGCAACAGAAGACTTCTGTGTTTCCTTTTTTTTCTAACATATGCCTCATGTTCCTTAACGCGAAATTTTTAAGGTTCTCTTAGTTTGGCCAATGTAAATTAAACCACACTGGCAAGGAATCCTGTAAATACCCAGGAATTCATATCCGGAATGGGGTCCTTGAGTATGGAACTCGGAATTTTATTGATGGGAGAATAAACGACCCGAAAGCCTTATCTGTAAAGTACTTGCAACTTTATTGCTAATTGACGGAAAGAAGGGCATGACAGCAGAATTTTTTTATAATCTCCTAAAACAAGAGTCTGCCTTTTGATGTGTTAGAATGAGAATTTTTTAACTGCTTGATTAATAATGTTGTGTGAAAAGCTCCTGTCAATAGCTATTGCTTTTAAATAATTTAGTTCTTCATCGAGGGATAGTTTGGAGGAGCAAACTTTAAAAGCGCGGAAAACATAGGAATAAAATAAAGCTAACTTTCTTTTAGTCGGATGACATGATTTGAAGTGTGGTGGAAGGCAGACCGATGAAGGTTTACGGTAAACCGTAGTACTGAAGTTGGATGTGTTACGTGTGACCCGAATGTCGAGAAACGGAAGAGAAATGCAAGTCTCAAGTTCAAAAGTGAACTGAATAGCAGGATCAATGGAATTCATTGTTAAAAGAACTTTATTTAAATCATCTTTATTACCTTCAAACAGGGTAAAAGTATCGTTCATTTGCGCTTTTGCAGGTGAGGATGGAGGTTTAGTAAAACCATCGAAACTAGTCCTGTGAAAATTTGAAATTATAACGCTGATTTTTGTTGTTTGACTTCTAAATTAAAGAATTATCTTTTCCATTTAAAATTTTTGCTTTACTGTATCATTTTAAACACATTTCAACGCAATAAAATTTATCTAAATTCCAATAATTTGTAATCAGTTTTTCACACCTCTGTTTAAGCATTGATGAACCTTTGAAGCAATGTGAAGATAAATTCCGTGTTACTGCATTCTATATCTAACGGGCTACTAGAGTTTTAATTCAATCTTAAGAAGTGTCGTGAAGATCGTATGTAAATCTGTCTACTTTCTTTAGCTAATAAATTGACTGAATCTATAGAAATGTGCCGTTAAGGTACTGAATTGCTGGAAATCTGTCGACCAGAGCACTTAATAAACCTACATTAGTGTAATAAAGACGATGTATCTGCACACAATATGTAATGGAATTTCCGTGTATTAAAAAATGATAGCAATCTGTTAACCAAAACTCACAGTAAATCTAGGACAGAAACTTATACTGTTATTTATGAGATTATAAATATATTTTTTAGCTTGTTGAGGAATGCTTTAATAATTGGGCAAAATTGTCTTGCTAATTTTACGATATTATTGTTTTTTAATTTGATAACTTATAAGTGCTTGTTACAACAATTTTTTTCACATCTGTTTCGACGATGTACAAGGACAGACTACACAAATTGTAGGATTAATAAAATTGGATGAGAATTTTATAGAAAATATTAGGCTCGCTTCCTAACAGATTTGCATTCACTTTCCATTAACGTGGGTAATCCTAAAGCGCTTTAAATTAACTTGGGAAATCCCCGACTGTAGAGTTCAGTAGCTATATCAGTAGTAGTAGTGCCAATAGTGGAATGAGTACATTTGCTTGAATTTGTGTAAAATCGTGTCCATGGGAGATGAAAGTAAGTGATAGATAAAGCTGAATGGAAAAAGTCAAAAATGTTGTCGCCGCTAGGTGGTAGGAGGGAAAAACTGAAGACGAATCACGTGACCTCTTCTTTCTGCCAGTCACGGCCGGTCCAGTAATTGGCTGACGCCGAGAATCCATGAATTGAGTCACCCAACTTGAAGAAACTAATCGAACTTCACAAGAATATCAGTGCAAGAAAACTACTACTACTGCAAAAAAAGTGGAAAGCTAGAAAGGAGAAAAGCAAGGAGCAGGGGAGAAAGAAAAAAAAAGTTCTGAAATTCGAGATGAAAATCTTTCTTTTTTATACTTTTTCTTTCTCCTCTTCTCAGCTTCTTTATTATTTTTTATCTTGTATATATATTTTTTTCTTTTCGATATTTCTAGGTATTTTCTTTTTGTTGTCGAAAGTACAGCAGCAGTAGTATAGTGGAAGATGAGAAAATAGTAGAGACGCGAAAAAATAAATATAAAAAGTCGTATAAATGGTGAAGAAAAAGGTATTGGAAAAAAAAATTGCTCCTTGGGGGGAAAAAAGAGGTTAAAGCTATTTCGATGGAATGCTTTCATCTTGGGTTTCAGAAGTTTTGTTCAAAGTTAATAGGATTGAAGATAGGAATGAAACTAAAGCCTTCATCTCTTTCTTATCTTTTCTGTTTTTTCTCCCTTTTCGACTCTACTTTTTCACTGCAGACGAAAGAAATTTTCTTGATTGCAGACAACAATTCGTGGAGTAATTGATTGAAGTTTGAGGACGATTTTAGATGGCGTTGACAGCATTTGTAGAGAAAAAGGAATCTAACAAAAAATACCTCCGATTTTGTAAGCTATTGAACAAATCGAGATCTAAATGAAGCCCGTTTGGGTATTTATAGACGAGTAAAGAAAAGCATTTCGATTTTTCTCTTTTAGACTTCTCTTCGAGGAATTTTCATTAAAGCTTGTCTCACCAAACAGAGTATTGAAATCTTTCAGCTCTCCTTACACATGCTGACGACAGAATGCGAAGAAATTTGGCATTCATTTCCTCGGTGGTAAGCTTATAATCAGGTATATATTGTATCAGACCTTTTAAAATTCTTTTGATATAATGCAGCTTTTTCCGGCTCTACAATTTACACTCAGTTTACAATATTTTATTATTACGTAATTATAGTTGAACAGCAAACAGACTATAAATTCACCTCGATTAAATTCACTTTAACAAAGGAATTCAGCTGCCTATGAAATGTTATTGAACAGTTAGCATCATGCACCGTGAAACAATATTTTTTTTGCAATAACTGAAATATTTTTTTTCAGTTGCGCAATAGAATGATTCTTAACTTTTAAACTTTTTGAAAGTTTTTATCTAGGAGAAAAGCTAATCTGAACACAAGGGTTCCTTTGCCTAAATTAATTCGATAAAAAAACTAACAGCAATGCTTAGCGGCAAGAATTCCTTACCGGCAAGGATAATTCCTTGGAGAGCTGTCTAACAGATGTCTTGTATTTACATTGCCCAAGGAGAAAACTGCGAAATACCTATCGCAAAAGCAAAAGTGTAAATAGTATATTTCCAATCAGTAATGTATTCCATTGTGTTATTCCAACCTTTTATCTAACAGCTTAATATGAGGAACCTTGTGAGCAGATAAGCGAATAATCGTTTGAGTTCGTGAATAGAGACGTAAGACTCAAGAAGGGTTAATTATCCTTTATTATTCAAAATACGAATTGTACGGCCGAGCATAGTAATATCATAGATAGAGACGTAGCCAAAAGTCGAACGCGCTCTAGTGAGAAACTCTGGTCTCTAACGAAGTCAATGGAACTTCGACTTAAATACTACTCTTACTCATTAAAAGCGATTCTGAAAACACTTTCTGGTAGGAAATTGTAAGCTGAAAATAGAAAGGATAGGAAAGTAGCTTTAACTACAGACTGTAAAGACCTACTGTCTATCTTTTGTGTGAAATCTGGAGAATAGTGACTGCACAGAAGGAAGGGTTAAAACTACCCTTTATTACACTCATTAAATTATTCACAATGCTTCAACTCGACGCTAACACACTACGCCTCTGCTTGGGCGGTAACTGAAACAGTAGAAACAAACTCAAAAATTGAAGATATTAACCAGTAGTACAATAACGCTACAGGGGTCAGATAACCTTGTATCCTAACAGCGCGTTGATGAGTTTAGTGGCAGAAAAATAATAGCTATTAAGCCACGTCTAACCAGCAAAACATGCTAAGCTAAAACTTGAGTTACAATACGCACAGAGTTTTCCCAGACTCTCTAACTTTCCCTTCTAGAGCTCGTTATTTAAACTTTTTCTCCCACAGGTAGAATTTGCATTCCTTACACGCGCTGCTAGATATAAATATTCGGGCACTGACAATTAGGGGAATGAAGGCTTATAGGAAAGAGCTTCAAATTAAATTGATTAACTGGTTGTTTAAAATAAATATAAATCCTTACAAGATAACTGCTAAAAACTTATAATAAAACTTACACCATAAAGATATTTTTGCAGAAAATTAAGTTTGGAAACTCTGTTAATAGGTGGAACAATGTACAAACCGAAAGTTTTTTACGTATACTAGGTATTTATTTTATACGAAATAAATAAATTACGAACAGGTGAATGCAGGCGTTTTAAACTAATGAACAATTTATATTATTATATAGGCCAGTATGAAAACTAAAATTCAAGTAACATAAATTATGCTTACTCTTGGTTCGCATCTTCCCCTCCCTCTGTTTACTACATGAAGAAATTCTGTTTTTCTAGGTTACATTTAGCTTCTCGGTTTTGTAAAACATTATCATAAACTGGAATATTACTGGACTTATTTTTGTCACCAGACACGCTTTTACTTCGAAGGTTAAGCCCTAAGTAGTCATACTGCCTGCCTATAAATTGTTTATTGCTTTAAAGTTCTGTTTAGATATGAACTAGTGATATTTTAAGTTGAATTATGATCCTTAAAAGACGTCGTTTTGTGCTTTTGCATTAAACCTTATCCAAATAATAACATTTACACTTCTATAATGGTAAATTAATGGGATATGTATAACATATGCCGTATTTCTTGGGTATCCCCCCAGCATTTTAAACGCCAGTTTCTGAAAATTAAAAAAATATATTTGCATAACTTTCCTCTTCCTCATTACGTTCAGAGAACGAGGTCACCTAAATTTTAAAATCGATTCGTCCATAAAATGATTCCTTTGGTCTTACTAACAAAGAAAAGCCCTTTCAAAATACCTGTGAAGGTCACGCTGAACCTTTCTCATATAACAGATGAACCTAAATGCCAACGCGAATACGCCAACCGAAGCAATGACATTCAATCTACGATTTATCTGAGTCAGCTACACTTTCACCTTCTCTAATTATTTACGAATGATTTGAGACCTAAGGAGGAATAGAGACAATAATAAGAACGGGCTAGATTCAAGTTATATGAAAATAGAAATGAATGTATTTTCTTAGATATTGTAATGTTAATATTACTATGTATTCTTCTTAGAATGTCTTTTAAATAAGTAATATTGATAATCACCTACAGTTTCTACATGACTGCTTTTTATTCGTTCTGTTCTTACCGTAAGCGCATCCTTTGAAATTAAGTTATTCGCAAAAACTTTTTTCTCGATTTTCGAACAATGAAAATAGTAAAAAAGAGAGTAATACGCGAGGAATTGTTATATATTTCGAACACGTATATTTTAAAATATTTTACAAAATATTTTAAAAAATTCATCTCGTTTATTTATAAATATATGTGCACTTGTAGGGGTCGTTTTAATGACTAAAATAGCTGTAAGAACATCAGTTTGCAATGATAAGAATTTCTAATTTCTTATTACTCTTTATAAGTTAACAGTCACCATATTTTAAAGTAGATGAACTGAATGATGAAATTGAATTAAAATTTAAAAAATTGAAGAAAATTTTAATTAATCGTTTAAAGCTCTTCAAATCTGAAGATCAAATGTTTGAGATAACTCCAAATTTGTGATTGCTCTGTAATCATTCAGAACTTTATTCATCATAATATTCTAATTCAGTATTTCTCGTTAGTTTAAATTTTGACTAACTCGATTTTATTTTCTTGGAACAATGAGTTTATTGTTTGAAACAGTAATGTTCTTTATAATTATCTTCAGAGTGTTTTCAAAGCTTTCAGTGGAAATTTTTTTATGATTACAATACTTCTTCCTGTCAGTTTAGAAGTTATGGTACGATTAATCTGTATCAAACTGAAGTATTTCGTCCAAAATAGGAACTAGAAACAGCTGTGCTCTCTATTCTTGATATATTATGCCTACTTTTAAACTGAATAGAAAAAAACGTTAAAATTAATACAAAAATTACTGTAAAATATTTATAAATATTAGTATCTTACCCCGCATTAAATCTGGTAAAATTTTGGTAAGATACATGTTATGATAGTCTTTAAGAACTTTGTGAATTAAAGACAGTATGTACATTCAGTAATTAAAAAAGCATTAAGAGTTAGATTGCCTTTAAAATATGAAACATTAAATGTATTCTTAGTAATAAGAAACATAAATTCATGAAGGCAGAAAAATCAGTTTATGAGACATTATATAATGCATAATAATGATACTTCTTTAATTCAAACCTTTGGTCTTTTAGTAAAAATTGCTGTCTGTTGAGAACAGCTAGAAGAAAACATTTGTTGCATTGGTTTTCGGCAAAGAGAAATTGATATAGAAATATTAAAAAATATTAAGAAAATCGCATGTTTATTTTATTCTTTCAAATTTTTTTTTCACCTGGAAACAGTTTTTACCGAGGGTTATTCAAAATAAATCACTCTCAGTACAAACCGATTTTCAAATGAAAACTCTTTTTAGTAAACTATTTTAAACTCCATTGCCGGATTCATATAGGCTTTTAATATAATCAATATACGGAACTCCGTATATTGCGTTAGTATTTTTGAATTTCGTGAGCTTTCCTTCACAAAGCAACCTGGCAAAATGTTAACTGAAGTTAAAATTGTATTATGTTTCGATTGTTCTATTTTTTAGGTTTTTAAGGACTTTTACCTTGAAGAATACCAGGAATTTTAGGATTTTAAGAGTGCTTAAAATTATCTCGTTGAAGATTTTAGCATATTCAAGAAGATGTTATTCATTATGCTAATTTTGGGTCCTGGAAAAATAGGAAATGTCATCACAGCACTTTCTCACGCAAGCGACGCCGGAAACAACATTTTGAGCTATTTTTCGAATAAGTAGGTGTTTTCTTTATTACGTAAGGGCAAAAGACTCCACGTGGGTTTAATTTATGATCGAATAACATCACAGCAAATTTTTACCTTGCCCGTTGGCATGATTGCTTTAAACGCCTCCTTTTAAGCGTATGATTTTATTTTGTGTATCTTAAATTTCTGTAAATTAATTATTCAGCTATAAAGTTAAGGTTATAGTTAGATTATTTGAATACGAAAACCCACACGAGAACAACTGCCTAAGGGAAGGGATCCCTTAAAAGAGACTGGCTCGTATGGGGAAAAACACCCGAAACAGCAACGCAGCCAGGTTGATTGCCTGGGCTGGAACCCAGGTCAAACTACCGCAATTCAGAGATATTAACCACTCGGTCACAGATATTAAACCCTGAGCTGTTAGACTCGGGTAAATGTCTAGCTTGAAATTTTTTCTAGGTTATACTGCGTTTCGAGCATGAAGACCAGGCTACAGTTTCAATGTGAGTTTTTTTAAATTTTGAATGATGGTTCCTTTTTAAAAATGCTGGATTGTAATTTAAAGTTCTCGTTTCAGTTGGTAGTTCTTATTTTCGGCAGTGATGCTATAGTTAATTTGGCATCGTAGATTTCAGTTACTCAAAACAGAAAATATAATAAGGTAAATTTCAGGTGAGATGATTTTTTCAAACAGAAGTAAAGAATGAAACATAGTTTGATGAGATTAATGACGATAAAAAGCATTATTTAAAAAAATAGGCAATCCATGTGAATACTTTCAACAGCATTAGTACTAATAAACTTTAAGTACGTACGTATATATGCATTTTGAAATGAGTACGAGATACAAAAGCAGGATATAGGGGAAAAAATAATTCAGGTACAAAGTGGTAGACTCCAGGCATTCCCCGCCTTACGAACTAAGCGCATCGCGGGTCCTATATAATTTTGTAGATGTAATAAAGAAATGTCTCCTCTTCATGGTCTTTTGGGAACTTATGTGTCCCGGAACCAAACTATTCGTAGAAGAAAGGGTAAAAATTTCCTGATTTATCGAAGCTATATCGTTTAAAAGAAGTTTAAAGGCTTTAGAATGGAAAGGATACTCTTAGAAGAAGGATAAGCTTTTTGTACATTTTAATCTGTAATAGTAAAATTTCTTGATTCTTAATAATTTTCTATTTCAGAAGCCATTTATAAAACGTAGCAAGTTTTTTCTTATAAACTAATGCTTCACTTCTCGTCAACGTAGTTTTCATAATTTTAAAAAAAGAATTCAAAAATCTGAAGCACTTCTTCACAGAAAAACACAAAATTAAGAAAGGAGGAATACAAAACCCAGTAAGGAGAATAAAAGTATAAAGAATGTATGAGAAAAATGATGGTACCAAATGACAAGAAAGAGAGAGAAAATTCTAGTTAAAAAGAGCTTAGGTATAAGCCCTTCTTTCGATTCCAAAAGCAAGACTCCGTAAGCAGTTGAGAGACTATCATAAGAGAAATCCCATTGTCTCGGCACAAATCTTCGGCGAACATGAATCTGCACTCACGCCGCCAAACCTGCTGTCATTTAAGAGGATTTCGTAACTTTCCCTCCCACTTAATGCCATAAGCTCCGCCTGGAAGGAGGGGGTAATATTAGAGCAAAAAAGCAGAAGCAGCATAAAATTTAAATCCGCATTCAATCTATAATTTAATATATTGCGCTTGATCAAGTTTGAGCTGTAAGAAGGTAAATTGACCTACGTAGTACCAATAATAACAATCATAAACGTTTTTACTTGAAAATAAAAGGTTAAAAATTTAACTTTATATCCCATTTTTTAAAATATACACAAAAGAAAAAAATCAAATCTCTTTAAATCGTAACTAGACACACCATGACTCTGCTTATCGCATCATATTTTCTAAATCTAAAAATATCTCCATTGTACTAAATTAGTTAGCTTTTACTACCTCAATTCGAAAAAACAATCAGCTTGCTATGCCGTTTTAATCTCATGAATTTACTCTATTATTTGATTTTCTGTCTAAAACTTATGCATGCGACAAGTATCACGTATTTTTCCTCTATTAAGATAAAATCATTAGGAGAGAATATCTAAGAAAAAGTAATAAAATAACATTGAAAAATAGAAAAAAAATCTTAAACCAGATTTTTAATTCAGATTTTACATTACGCCTAAACGTAAATGAAAAAACCAGTTTTTTTCATTTACACATACGTTTCAAGAGCATTTGGGATAACGCCCCTTTTCTGCTAAAAATATTTAGAAACAACATGTCTTTATAATTTCCGATAAACAGTCTCGCGCGTTGGAGATAAAAATATTCCTTTCCATAGGTTGCCACTGCTCGCTTTGAAATTGTTGACATTTTTCAACCAAAATGCTTTAAAGTTTTACAAAATATAAAATACGTAATTAAAACAAATTTGGAATTCAAAATTTGGGCTTCCAATTGCCCATATTTGGGTGGAGGACTACGTTATTCAGAATTGGATAGCTCTAGTTACGTTGTTTCATCACAGTGAGAGAAACAGACATATATTCAAGCAGATTCTTCATTATTTAATTTCTTTAAATAAAATACAGAGCGATAAAATTTAGCGGCAACAATCTGAAAAGTGATTTAACGCTTTTAGTGATCCAACGCAAAATGTCGTTTCAAGACTAACAGCCCTTGGTGTCGAAACTTCTTCTTCGAGACTAATAGCACTTAGCCTTTGTGCTAACTGCCTATGGGCTAATAATTACGATAAATTAACATTACATAGGAAGCTTTTCTTATTTCATGAGCCCTGTCTTGCTGCTGAAAGTAAAATTTTAAATTTAATGTTATTAAAATGAAAAAAACAAAAGTTCTCATTTAAACTACATTGAAATATGAGCCATTTTATTTCTAATTCCAATCAAATTCAAATTAACAGTTATTTAAAAGAGTAAAAATAATATGTAAGTGATAAAATGCTGGTTACTTAAGATTACAAGGTATTTCTCACGCCCTCTTCGCATGCCTCCGTGGTGTAGTGGTCAGCACACTCGACGCTATTCGAGAGATCCGTGGTTCGGGTCCCGGTGAGGGCATTGTTCATTTTCCATCTCTCCTGCTTCAAAATAACCTAATGTCTTTACACTGGCGCTCGAATAAAAAAGGTGGTGGATGATAATTTTCCACCACCAAGATTTGGCGACCTTTAAAAGGGGGAGTATATAAGGTATTTCTCTCGCCTTCTTTGAATGCCTTCGTGGTGTAGTGGTCAGCACACTTGACACGTATTCGAGAGGTCCGTGGTTCGAGTTCTGGCGAGGCCATTGCTCATTTTCCATCTCTCCTGCTTCGAAATAACCTAAGGTCTCTACAAGATTAAATTTTCAATTTAGCGATAATACTACAAAGATAAGTTTAATATTTTTATTTTCTATATAATTCTGCTTTGGAATCCATTGATTTCTCTGAATATCATATAATCTCGGTTTGAATGTAATAAAATATGAAACTGAAAATTTTCCGTTATTATTTAATGAAAGTATTGAACATTTTTTATACGGAGATAAAATTCTATGTTAAAATTTAGAGGCAAACTTTTGGTATATATAATGCATAACTTATAATCTAAAATAGCTTTTAATTATCGGTCATTTTAAACGCCCTTCCATGGAAACTGTCTATTATTTCATTTAAAACAAATGATCATTTTAGTCTAATATTATTAGCAACTAAGATAAAAACTACCACAATGATATGTTGACTAATATTTGTAATTTATTAAAAAACTAAGTAAAACTGAAATTTTGTCTCTCAATAATTTTTAATTTGAAGTTGTATCGAATTATTAAGCTTATTAAGCTTGTGAGACGCTTTGCTTACCGATTAGTGTTCTTTAGTTCTTATGTAATGCAAAATAGAACAAAAAATATTATGACCTTTTCATAAGTACTGAATAAAACTTATGGAATTTGTTTGAGAAAAAATTAGCTATGAAATTATTGATAAAATTAGAAGAAACAGCCTGATGGCTACGTTAAAAGAAACAGGAAAGTTCTTCAAATATAGTTTTGAAAACTCGTATTTGAGGAAAGTTGTCAGCACTCAGTTATTTCACGAAACAACAGTTGCACTGAATCAGCTTCAGTTTAAAAGTATCTTTTATGGTTTCGTCTTGCACTTTTTTTTTTTGGATTTTCTTAAGCATTTTCTAAAACATGGCTAACTTTAATTTCTCTTTACTTAAATCAGTTTGTCTAGACAGCCTTGCATGTTCGTTAATAGGATTTCATTTTCGACAATCAATGAAATTGAGCTCACGTTAATTCTACAGTTAGGACAAAAAGTTGAAACCCTACTTGGATTTGAAAGAACTAGATATAAATTAAAAATTAATTCCATGCTTTGAAGGTGTTTAAAATAAAGCAATTATCTGTTTACAACATTAACGATACACACGGATATTTGAGAATCGTGCTTACTTAAATGGCTTTCACCTTCAGTCTTCTTAATTCATATTAAACAAACTTTAATCTTCAGTTACAATTGAAGATACCTTCAGTAATTGTGATAATCATGCAAAAAATCTAGGGTTAAAATGTGATAGGTGTCAGAACTATTTGAGCAGTATGGTAACACTAAATAAGCATATTAATTCACCTTCTTCTTATTTCTTCTTTTACGTTAACGCGAATTTGAATACTTTCTGCTCTAAGAATTTTATTAAAGCAAAAAACAAAAACCCTCTAAGAGACGTTTTGATGATTAAAAAATAAACAAAACTTTTGCAATATGAAAATTATTTAATGAAAGTAACTTTGATTAACTTTCTAAAGATACCTTGACGGTTTAAAACTGTGAGTCCAATGGAAAATGGCTGCGGTGTCATTACGATGTACATACTTTGTTTTGTAATACTTTTCTTCCACGCGTAGGGAAAAGGGGCGTCTAATTGAGACTATTTAGATTAATATAGGAAGAAGTAATAGATATTAAGAGTTTGTCAATTAATTGACGCGGTATTGTCTCAATTAGTCGTCAGTTGAAACGCGTGGAAGTAATATTTCAGCGAAAGGGACACAGTTCTTTTCCCCTGACGAGACAACTATGCAACTCTCGCTGAGATATTACCATTTTCTATTGTATACTTTGTTTTTATTGCAACTTCAGCTTTTCCCAATTTTGCACATAAATTACAATTTTCTAAGCATTATTTGAGTTGTATTTTCATGTGAATCTTTACTTAGGATTCTAAGTTTTAATTGTATTTAATGTGTAATTTTGGCACTAACGTGCTTCTTCGAATAGGATTTCAGAGGGTTTAGGATGTACTATGGCTTTTGGCATTCTTACTTGTTAATAATATATATATATATATATATATATATCTTTGCCAATTTAAAAGGCTTCCATTCTAAAAAAACTAAGTTCCGTTTCTTTAGGTTTTGCAATTAAGAAATTTAATTGCCTTTGCTTTGTGGCAATTGTTTAACACTTTTACCATTTTTTAGCTTTTACATATATTGAAAAATATTAATTTAGTTTATTGCATTTAATTTGACGTCTCATGTGAATGGAATCGGAGTTATTGTAACATTTTTCCTTGTTATTAATCTCTCGAAAGAATTCTCATTATAATTTATTACTAAATTAGTTATTTTTTATAAATTTAAATATATGACCTGTTAAAATATTTCATATTTTATGCTAAAAGCCAACCATTCTCAACAAAAATATATTTGTTTCGTTACCTTAAATCTTGAATTAAAAAAATTTAACTGCTTTTTGTTTGTAACAATTATATAGCAGTTTTTGAAAATATTAAATTTACTGATTGCTTTTAACATGATCAATTGTTTATATGGCTTCTCTTTGCGAAATTTCCTAATTTTTATTGTTTAATTTTTATACAATATTTTTTGTTTAAGATCGCATCGGAGAAGATTATAACTTGATGATTTTTTTAAAATGCTGAAACATTTTTTTAAATTTTATACTTTATTTCATTTCATTGTTCATTAATATTGCAAAAAAATAATATTTGATTTTCCTACAATTATTTTTTTAAACTAATATGTTTTTTATTTGGCACTTACTTTTGATTTATTCATGAATTTGTATTCATGCAAATGTAATTTAGAAACGTGATTCTATTGAACATTTTTCAGCTGCTTCTATTTCTTTCTATGAATGTAATCATTTTGTAGTTTGTAGCAATTATTCATGTTTCCATTAAAATTTCGAGTTTTCCAAAAATCGGATTAATTATTGAGGGCCCGTAGACAACCCTCTCTGAAGTAAATTCACAGACATCATACTCATAGACTCTTAAGTACCTATCCTGCATATATATATAGAGAGAGAGAGACTTGCTTACCGTCTTAGTGATAACATACGAGTATGTGAATCAAGTTAATGAATGAGTGAACCTATTTGAATAATAACGTTTTTCATACTACAGGGATCTATAAAACCGAAAATATTTTTTATCTTTTATAATTTTTTAAGCAAACTAAACATTTTTTTCCTTCAGCGTAGTGATAAAAAAAATATGTTCAAATCACCTCAGAACGGAAAAAAGCAAGATTTATGTTAAATTAGTTTCTTTACTGACCTTGAATTTAATTGTCCCTGAAGGACTATTGTTTTCGTTTTGCGGTTTTGCGTCGAATCACTCTGAATATCCGTTACTCTTTTCTAATTGTTGCCACCAAATATTATCGCCCTGTATTATATTTGAAGAAATTAAACAATGAAGAATCTGCATAAATGTATATATGTTTCTCGCATTGTGGTAAAACAATGGTACCTAGAGCCATCAAATTTTGAATGACGTAATCCTACTGCAAATATTGGCATCTGGAAGTCCAAATTTGAAATTTGGAATTTGTTTTATTATATTAATTATATTTTGTTATATTAATTATTATATTAATTATGTTAATATTTATGATATTTATTATTTCATATTTTGTAATCCTTTAACGAATGTTTGATTAACAATCTCAAGGATTTCAAAGCGAGCAAGGGCAACGTTGCACAGAAAAAGCATTTTTATCTCCAGCGCGTGAAACTGTGTATCAGAAATTCTAAAGATATGCTCAGTTTAAAATTATTTTGCAATATTGCTCTTGAACTGAATTTTATGGTTTAAGTGCAAAGAAGATGATATTTAATAAATAAAGGTAACCCAGAAAATGTTTAAAAAACGCCCCTTTAAACGCAATTTAAAATCTGAAACCTTTCAGATTTTTAGTCCAAAGGGGCATTGTCCCTGAAGGACTATTGTTTTCATTTTGCGATTTTGCCTCGAATCACTCTGAATGTCTGTTTCACTTTATTTTCTGTTTGTTGTTAAGATTAAACCTTTTCATTTTAACTTAAAAACTGAGTAGTTACAACATGCATGTTCGGCCCACGTTCTTTCATGTCTTGAGTTAATTTGGTGAGAATTTATCCGTAGAAATTTAATTAGATCGCTGAAATAAAAAAGGCGTAATTCGTTGCTTTGATATTTTAGAGAAGGATAAAAATCCTTACCCTCATTTAAGCTCTTTCTGCTCTCGTTGTAATATATACTCACGAGGTTTTCAAGCAGATCCGATTAAAAAACTGCGGCCCGTTTTCGTCTAATTTTAAAGATCTAAGTAACATCAAACACCGTAAGTCGTAAAAATGGCTAAGTTTCTCACCTCAGCAACTTGATTAAAATTTATAAATTTATCTATACACTCATTGACTTCGCGTAGTTTTATTTTAATATATTTTGGCTCTGATATTTCGTATGGGTGGGATGTAGTTTTTAAGTAAAAACTAGAAGTGAGCCCGACGCTTATTGTTAAATTTTAGACACAAACCTTTGCATGTTACTTAAATATAAAAGAAAAGAAGTTACAAAATGACATTCTATAAAATCACGAATTCAAAACTGTTTTAAGGCATAAGTAAGCAGATTTTATTCTGTTTTTAATACGTTTCAGTATTTACGTTTGTGCTTGATAACTCGAGGAAGCATACGTATATCGGTTCTTTTGTTATCAAGTTTCCGTGACAGATCGAAAGCTTGCCTTTTAACGCCATGATACACGGAATGACGCTTAAGTATCTACTTAAGTCTTTCTCCGGCGCTTTTCCTAGATGGATTACAATTACTCTCGAGTACCGGATACGAAGTCATCATCCCATCAGAATGGGTCTTCCCCTGAGTAATTTTCCTACCAGAAAACGCAAAAAATAATTTTTTTCAAGACTAGTAATATATTTTCAGAGAAGTTCCTGCTTGAAACAGGAGAGGTTTCCGAGAGATCCGATTGCGATAAAAACGGGAAAGGCAGGAAAAAGAACTGGGGGGAATATTGCAGGGGGTTCTGTCATCGCATATGATGATGGATCGACTCCAGACCGTTGACACCGGACTCGCAGGTAAAATGAGAGAGGAATAGTGAAACTCTCTTAAGAGATAATGGCCCCTAATCCGGCCAAATAAATGCTCTTTTTCGCTCTTCGTCCATTGCTCGGCATTAAATCTATCCATCGCCTTTATCGAAGGATGCTTATGGGTTAATATTGGCGGCAGAGCCTTTTTTAGGGCGCTTGTTTTATTTATTCTGTTTTGCCTGCTTACTGACTGCTTTCTAGACTTTTTCAACTGCAGAAAACACTTCACAGGTTATGAAGTTGCCTTTTCTGTCACATAGGCCTCCTCTTAGCTTTCAAAATTGCTTTAACCATACTTCCCTTTGATTTTTTAAAAAAGACGTTTCTTGCGGAAATACTTTTTGATGTGTTTAAACTGATTGCTTCTTATTTTTAGACTGAAAGGCTTTATTTTTGAACCCTGTTTTCCAAATTTCTTTAACTAAAATTATTTCCTTTTCATACGATCACATCCAGGGCAGTTTCTGAATCACATATCTGTCCCGAAATGCTCCCTATGTATCTTGAATTTTGTTTTCTGCGTGGCTGTAATGATTCAAATTTTCCATTCTTAAATAAATAAAAGCATCATTAGCACATTTTTTTCACTGATTTTCTTGCTTGCCTTAGGCCAACAATTGTCTCAATGATTTTATGGAAAATTTAAACCGTCAGAGAGAAATATACTCTCATTCTGTATATTAAATTGTAACCAAGTTGTTATCGCAGCTTGAGTAGTCAAATTATCATTCATTTTGTACTTAAAAATCTGAATTTAAAAATTTCGTTTTATGATTTGATTTCAATGCAAAGATGAGTATTTAAGATATGATAATTAATTCTTGCCTCGTTGTTAATCATTCTTCTTATTTTCGGGTCGCTATTAATGAATATTTATGTAGAATTTTGCAAAATAAATAACAAGTATTGAATTTAAAGAAATGATAATTTTGCTACTGTTGTAACACTTGTGTGAACTACAGATGATATTCCTCGGCTGTATCGAGTCATCAGCCATCTGATATCTTTGATGTGGTTGTAATTTTTGTGTGAAATACAGATAACATTCTTCGGCTGTATAAGAATCAGCGGAAAGAATGTAAGCTGAGTGCATTATGCAAGGAATACTGATTCCATTAAGAAAACCTATGATAATCATATGCTTGAAATATATATATGAAGTTTTTCAAAAATATATTCATACGTAAACTTTTAAGATTTATTAAATTAAAATTCAGTAACATTAAAAGCGCATTTAGTTTTTTTTATCAACTTAAGAAAATAAATTTATCCACTGTAGAAATCTTTTTGTTTATCTCACAATAATCAGTGTTCTGAATAAGCACTTATAACTACTCTCTTTGGGTGTATGTTCGTGTGAAATGCTTCTTTTTAATAAGCCTATTACCATCTGCTGCTGCATTAATTAAATGAGAGAAAACTGGAGATGGTTATTCACTTTTAAAATTTGTATTTCTCTGTTGACAAACTGGTATTTTTAAAACATTGCCTATAGAATTTTTAGTTATTCTCTTCTTGACAAAGCATGACAAGTTTTAATTGGCGATGACTATGCAGTATTTAAATGAGCTACAAGTTTCAGTTTTTAATAAGAGGATCTTCTACTCATTTCACATCAAGGGATACTTTATTCTTTCGTCTGGAATACTTTAGCAAAGGATTTTAAAGTGTTAGAATGTTTTAAAACATTTAATGTCATAAATACAGAATTTAAGGTTTTGGTTCTCAGTTACTGTTAGAAGTGAAAATGTAAACAAAATCTTTAACTAAGTCTATATATCTGCAAACACATTGGGGACATAAATTAATTAATAAAACTAAAATTTTAAATTTAAAAAAATTTAGATATTTTAGAAAAACACTTTAAAAAATAGGAAAGAAAAGTCGCAGCCCATCGAGTGAAATTTGAGGAAAATTAAAAATTAGTTAATCTTTACTAATATTGAAAGGTCAGATTGAAAGATTATAAAGGTTTAGTTTTCCGTTTAGTCAGATTGTGGATGTTTACTCGTTATCGTCACCAGATGAAATAAACTGCAGTTTATGTCTTTTAAATCTAATAGGATATTTGTTTTATACGTTTAAACCGTTGTTCAATATTATCCATGGTGTTTGGTGTTTTTTGAGTAATTTTACATCTAGTTTTAAAAAATTTAAAATTTGCGTATTTAACACAAGAATTGTCAGGACTGAGTCTTCTGTGCATAGCTTTAGCAAACATTTTGAAGTAACTCCTTAACCTAAAGTCCTGATCTGGAACAGGGAGCTGAAATGAGCTTTGTTCTGGTGTAGATACTGTGCTGGAGAATAACTGCACTTGAAAGGGATTTAAAATCCTCTTTATTGAAACAATATTATTTACACACTTCCCAACTCGGGAGGGATACAGAAAGTAAAAGACCACACTTGGGCCTAACTTAACAATCAGATAAATTTAAACTAGGCTAAATATAAATTTAAGTAAATCTTTGCTCACAGAGCTAAATCGCGGAGTTGACCTCTAACTAAAAGGGTGCGTAGCAAGAAAATACTAATACTAGCGCACTTCAATTTATTTCAATATGCAATCACGTAGCAAGCACTATGGCTTATAATTTTAGCTGCTAGCTGGTCAGGCGAACGTCGAACAGAATGACCGTGATCTGAGACTAAAAGCTCTCTCACACTAATAGGTTTCTACCTCTGGTTTAAACAGTACTTGGCTGTACTTCAAATTAGCATAAGCTGAAACGCGCGCTTCTTCTGACGGGAAGTTGAAACAGAGAAGAGATAGAAAATTTAAATTAAAATAAAACTTTGTTAGTTTAACTAAAACCTTACAGAATCAGATGCAAAATATCACAACATTTTATAGCTAAATACACTTCGATTATAATTGCTATGTTTCATATTCCATCTCCTGGATATGAATCCATATTAGTGTACAAGTGTATTTCATCATGTATTTTCATTACACAGAGTTTGCTTATAATGGTGAGATATACTTAAAACCCTAGGATCATATAAAGCCCCCGTAGAGTGGGATCAAATATTTATATTTTTGCTTTAAGAAAAGTAATCTTAGAGAGCAAATAAACAAACCTAATTTATTCTAGAAATTTTATTAGTATAGCAAACGTCGGTATTTCAAAATATTGCAAAATTTAATTTCTTAAACTACAAATAATGAAAAACAATACCATCAATACTGAATTTGCAACACAGAATTTGCCATTGTATAAATCATACAACAACGTTTCAGTCTTTCTATTGTATTAAAAGGCAAAGATTTGGATTTTTACTTTGAACAAATTACAGTAAAATATTTGGACAACAAATTAACTGGGCATTCACTTATTTAAAAGGTGGGCCACATAAATTTCTAAGATTTTTGGAAGGAATTGCATGCATATGACGTTTTTCAGCATTATTATTACATAGGTTTGAAAGAGGAGTAAAATAAATATTTCTCTTAGAGTCCAGCTATCAGCACTTTTCTCACCTCTAGATTTCTTATGTGTATCAATAAGGTTTAAAATTTTTCTTCACAAACTTAAGGGTTTTCTGTAAATGTGAAAAATTCTTTCTCTTCATTTTATCGGGCTCCTTTGTTCAAGTTAGAGAAATGAAGAATGTCTAATTTTTTATCACTCATTTCGTTTCTGATACTAATAGGATAATGCACAATTTTAGAATGGCTTAAGAACACGAACATTTCGAAATTTTAAAAAAGTAGTTATCTTGTCTTCATAAAAATAAAAGAGGATTTAGTTATCTACATTTAAAATGAATACGCCTATGATCAAAACGTTCTAATAAAATTCTTGCATTGCAGTTTTATTTTAAGTGTTATAAAAGACAGCTACTAACGACGTAATATCGATTTGAACATATACATCTATTGCAACCTTCCTACAGTTTCTGGAAGCCTTAAGAGTGATACCTGTCATAGATTGGCTAGCATGATATTTTAGATATCTGGAATATTCTGTAAATGTCGACATCATAGATCCTCGTAGACCTCGTAGATTGATAACTTACAGAACTGGGACAAAAAGTAAGAAATCGATTAAAAAATGTGGTTTTGGCATCATAGGGGTCTATTTCGGATCAAAGATCTTTTCTTCAGAGTGTCAAATGGTCGAACAGTGTTTTAATTCGATTTCAGTGCAACATGAATCCCACAATTTTAAATGATGCCACTTACGCATTTCTTTTATACAAAATGTGCTAATGCCCTCTAGCAACTAAATTGCGGTTAAGCGGTAAAAACATTAAACACATGTAATTCGTTCCGGGTTCGAATCTCGTCGAACGGACTGGCTTCATGAGAATTTTAGTGGCTTTTCACCATTGTAATTTGGATACGAAACAGTTTACGTTAAACAGTTCTCCACGACGGCCCCCCATCCGACGGGCAGTGTCGAGTTGCATTGTCTTAATCAGTAAACCTAATCTAAGACCTAAAATCAGATATTACGGGATTTTTCTACGAAGCTTTTGAAGAAGGAAAAATTACAAAAACCTAAAATAAATGAGAAACTTTTCGTAGTCGCTTTTAGAGGCGGAAGGCGGAAACTTCTTTCATGTTAAAATAGAATTAATAAGTTCCAGATTATTCAAGAAATGCAAGCAGAAACTAAAGAGTACACTTTCTATTATCTGATTCATTCATGTAACAGACTAGTGTAAATTTAAGTAAAATTCAATCACAGACTAAATTTAACTTTATAGAGAAAACACGCTATATATTTAAAAGATCTAATGTAGCTGTTTTCAGTAAAATCAATGTCAATATCCTTCTAAATTTCTTCTTAACTTTAGTTTCAAATATTCCTCATAGCATGCTAATGTTTAAGTGGAAACCTAACTTAGCTTTGCCAAATAACTGACATGTGGGAGTTATGTGATGATTATTAACAACATTTTACAGGTTTTGTAATCTTCTTGAACAATTACTGAGAGATCGTAATGATTAGCTTCCACAGGAAGAGTTCATTTAACAAAAAACTTCGAGACAATGGTATCTAAAATGAAGCTGAAAATAGTTTATTTTTTCCACAAACTACATTTAGAGAACGTCAATTTGAAACGCTAATAGGATCTTGTTAACAAAATGGTAAGAATTTTTAAGTTACACTATTAAGCAAATTTTGCATTATATACAACAGTAAAAATAACCCTTGCCCATCCAATGCCATTGAAGAAGTCTATAGAAATCTTGTCCCAAAACAAAGAAGTCTTTTTGTTCGTTTTTGCTTTAGAACTGGAAAGTAATGAGTAAGGACCTCGTGCAGAGATCAAATGAAATCAACGATTCTGCCGACCAAATCAGGGGCGGGGGCAAAGAATGGGGGAAGATCTCTGTGGAAAAAGGGAATCACGCACCGTTCGTTCCGGTGGAAAGTCCCATTAAACGAACTTTTTTTGGACGAAACTTGTCACTGAAACTTGAGTTTCTCTAATCGAATTACTTCAGCTTTCTAACTTTTTGGCCCCGTCTTAAACTAGTTTAGCTTTTATCTCAGCGCTAAATCAATAGCCCATAAAAGATCAATGGTTGCCTTTCTTATCACAGTTGCTGGATTCTCTTTGCATCACGGATACTGTTTTTTCCATTATTTTAAAATATGACTTTCAAGAGTTTTATTTCAATTTTAAAGTAACTTTGAAGCTCTAAATATTCCGAGTATTGAGTTATTGATTTGTATTAATTATATTCAATTTTTAACTTAGCATTAAGTTGTTTTTTACTTTAAATAATTTAATAATGATTTTCTTCTTAAGTTATAATACGGCGCTTGTGTTCATGAACTCATCTTGGTGGCAGATTTACGTTTTTAAGCATATTCTGACTGGAAATCGTACAGTCGTACCTGAGTTGAAAAAATGCATAGAAAAAACTTCTTTCTTTGGTATTACATTTTGTAATTCAATTACATTGTTCCATAAATTTCTTTCAGTTGCCTGAACTTTTCATAAAGGTAACAGTAAATAATCACTAGATTTTTTTAATTATTTTATTCATTACTACATATATTTATCACCAAATCATTTACTAGAAATTTTATAGTATATATTTCTAAAATAATTTTCAGATTTAACTAGGTTTGGGCAGCTTTCTGTTTTATTCCGTTTTTAATTTTTTTTAATAAAGTTTCAACTTTATTTCCCAAACAATGCTCTAAATCTTTGTAGCCTTTTGGATACAGTGCGCTTTGCCTTTTTGAAGCAACTTCATTTTAGCTCAAAGTGTTACTATAAAACTACCTGTCAGCATGATGATGAAACTGTCAATGAAATGATATCATAGTGAACAAATCTAAACATTATTTAATACGTCATTCCTTTTTCAAATTTTTTAAAAACAGTTTTCAGTATTTTTATAATAGAAAATTCTGAGAATTAGCTTATCATCCTATATTGTTTTGTATAATATAGTTAAAATTCAGCTAATAATGACGGAATTTGTTTTAAAGTATGCTACGTATATAATTGCCCTACTGCGCATTGAAATCCACATTATGTGAAATAAAAGTTTTAAAGGATTATATTTCTATTTAATCATTTTTGGATATGTAATAAATATATGTAACTGTAAATCTGTATATACATTCTTCTGTTCAAAACGTTAGCAGAACGCATTTATTAAGCACTTCTCTTTGAAATGAAAAAACAATTATTTAATCAACATTAGGATAATATATATCGGGACTGATATGTTTATATCCACTGCTCCTGACATTCTTGGAGGCAAACTGCTCTTCGATTTCGATTATTTAAATTTTCTGAAAACTTTAACCTCGAAAGATCATGGAAAATCAAGTGGTTGTTTCATAACAAGGATTTGTTTTTAATCAAAGTATATTTGTTCAGAATGCGGAATCATGCAAAACAGTCAAAAGATTGGTGCAGAAAGTAACAGTATTTGCCCTACAATATAAATTGCGCTGTTCTAGATGATGTCGCTTCATATGTTTCTTTATAAAGCATACGACAAGGCTTTTTGACAGCTAAAGTATTTCAAGTGACATGCTTTTCCCTCGAACCTTTTGAGCAAGTAATCTATTCATGTATTTAATATATTTCTCCTTTTGTGTATGAAGATTATTTTCTAAATTGATTATGATCTTTTTAAATACCTTAAAATGATTAGTGGAGTAATTATCAAAGCCTGGAACACCTGCTGTACAAAGAAGCAGTCAATATGCTAAAATTTTAATTTAGTATGCTTCAGTCAAACAAAATATGTTTATGCTTAATTTGCAACTATGAAAATTTTAATAGTACCTCATGCAATGCATTAACAGAAATTTAACTAGCAAATTTCTGTAATAAAATATTTCTGAAATTTTATTTCATACTTTAGGTTTTAAAAACACTTCTTTAAATAAAAGAAATTAGAACCTGTTAGAACTCTTTTTAGAGCTTCGTTTAAGGTATTTAAGTTTTGAAGAATATTACCTGTCAGAAATGTGAGATTTTTCATCTGTTCTTATATGTGTCATTCTTTACAAAAACATTAAATTACCAATCATATTCCCTAACATATAATGCAATATTAAATATAGCGTTTTCGTTGTTTTTAGAAAATTTTTATGTGTAACAGCTTCTTAATTTTGTTTATTTTCTTGCTAACTTTTAAAAATATATATACTGTGAAACTACGCAAATTTAAATTTGCAACATTTTACAGTTTCAAAGATAAACCAAATCATTTTAATATGCAATTTTATAGAAATCCTTATTTGGACACACCCTAAAGCGTTCAAAATTCCTGTTTTGTACATTTAAATTGTTCCGATTATGCATTTCTCTGCTGTCATAAATGATAATAAGAACAAAGCAAATTAAATTTGATTGCGTGATAAAATAACATTATCTAGGTTTTTCTTTGCCTTTTTAATTGCCAAAATGAAGAAAAAACAGGCACACTTTAATTGTCTCGTATCTCAAGCTGTCACCTAAAGACATCTCTTTAGAATTTCAGGCAGTCACGTAATTTTCAGCTTCTTTCCATTATCAGTGACTTGAATGAGGGGGAAATATTCTTGTAGAAAATGTAATTTCTCGTTTTTGATTTACTAATCGCCTCATTGGCCATAGAAATGTAAGAGAATACTTTCAATAGATATTTTAACTTAATCAACATTTTAAACGAAAAGTTAAGAAATTCTAAAATGCATGCGAAGTATATGTTTTACGTTAGAAACGTATTATGCGTAGTCACAGAAAACTTTCACGATAGTTTCGCTAAGTTTCGTTACTATATCATGTACTTATCTTCAGGGCAACTTGGCATGTGTTGCCATTATGAGAAAGATAATGTCTTTAATTCCGCTTTCACGCGATCTGGTGAATGAAAATATTCAGAGCTGTTCTTCTTTTACATAACGGAAAAGCTTTAATTTACCTTTCAAATTATTAACACATTGCATTAAGAAGTGATCAGTTTAAAATTTAAATATTTGTTTATTTTCCAATGAACCTAAGTTATATATTTAAGATATAATTAACTTATAATTTATATAACAGACAATTTTTATGAATATTTCCTGTATTATTGTTAGTAACGAAAGGTGTTTCCAACGCTTTTTAATACTTATCTCGAAATAAATGATTCAAAACAGGCATCCTGAAGATTTATTCGTAACCTAAGAATAAAATTAGTATTAAACGTTAAACGAATTCCTTTTCCGCTTTATTTAATAACCAGTTTACCGCTATGACTTAATATTCAGTTGTAACAGAAAATTATATATTTTTCTTACTTATTCATGAGTTCTAGTTTTTGATAATGCATTAAAATAAAATTATTTTCATATCCTTTTGTTCTTTACAGTTTACTATGACAGTTACGTTGATTCACTTAGAATTTAAGGTACTTCAAAATAAAGACTGAGAGTAGATTTTCGAGTAATTGTGAAATGATGGGAAGGGGATCAAACTGCCAGATTTAACATCCATATAGATCGAAATGTTAATTACCGTGTTTTTCTCAGTATCAGATGATGTTTTTTCTTTCTGTTAAGAATGTCTTCTGAAAACCATATCCATCTTAAATACGCAGGCTAACGTTTAAATATATTAAGATAATTTATCACCATTTCATAAATTTTTACATTAAAAGAAAGTATGGTATATGTGTTTTTAAATTTCAAGAGTATATTTGCTTGGTTTTACTTCATTTATATAGTTTAAATATATTTCTTATAGAATATATTTCACATTTATCGCTGATATGTATGACGTAATTTTCTGTAATGGTTTTATCTTTCCTTGTAAATTATGTTAAAATCTCTTACATTCGAGTCAATACTGTTTAAATTTTGAACTGTAATTCTTGAAGTTTAATCATAATTTTAAGCTTTGATGCGGTTCCGTTTCTCATGAATAATTTACATATATTAAATAATTTAATACAGATTCATATACATGCGAAAGAAAATTATTTGGATATGTTTCAGGATTTTAAGACTTTTCTTTTTAATACTTGCATCGCGTTCCTGTAATTGTAGCTTCGTTTTTACTCATGATTGGATACAGAGAAACTACATTTACAGTCTTCGGGGAAAAGATCGGTTGTTTCGACTGAAAATGTTTTTCATCTCGGATATTAATAAGCTGAAATGAAAGTTTAAATTATTTTATAAAACAATTTTAAATAAAATCCTTCTTTATAAACTTACAAAATGTAAATTAAATTTGAAATATTCTGCTTTCTTAAAATTCAGTAGAAATTATTACACAGGTATGAGCATAATAAATACGGATATTTATTTATTCGTAAAAATGTAAAATGTTTTAAAGACGCTTTCAAGTATGAAGATAAAGGCATAGAATAAAAAAATCACACAGAAAAAATATAGTAGCATTTAATTTATGTGTGTTAAGAGATTAGAGTGAATAAATGAATGAAAGAAACAGCCATTTTTTACCGGATCTTGCGATCGACACTTTCGAAGTATTAGAACAATAAATTTAACGCTTTTAATTTTATAAATATAATAATGCTCTATGATATTAATTAACGACATTTCAATTATTTTTTATTTCTTTCATGTGCCATCTGAGAAATGCACCAATAGCCGATTGAAATAAGAACACCAAACGTAAGTAATGCGTTTCGTGTTAAATTCCCGAAACGTAAGCTAGGTTTTGTGATATATTTCCATACGTAGATATAAATATGAATACTCATTGTTCTTTATAAAATTCTTTATAAAAGTTATTATTTACATAAAATAATATGCCGTTTTGGTGTATAAATAACCTCACCTCATAGAAGTTTATAAACGTTTCCATTTATTATAACGTACTACACATCGGTCACAAAAATTTACAACATAGCTTTACTGAAGATTCTACATTGTACGTTAATTAAGATATGCTTCTGTTTATATGGACATTATGGTATCTATATTTACTTCGTTTTTGCTTGTTTTTTTATTTTTTAGCTAATAATTTTTATATGCGATGTTGACAATTCCTGTGTGAAGTATCCTATACCATTAATGCAGGATATTCTTTAAATGTATTTTTAAATTAAGAAAATGATAAATATCATTGTGATAAGTATTATTAATTTACCTTCAGATAGTAACTTGTTTTCCTGTTGATCTTAGAATTTGAAGTAATCGAATTATATGACAGTTCCCAGAGAGGCAATTTTTAAGCAAAGTATTTATTCAATCAATAAACAAGAGAACACGAATTTTCTCTAAGCCCAGATCCAAAGCCATTAGCAAGAAAATATCTTCTTCGCCTGAAAAAGGGAGGGGGTGGTGGAGAGAAAAAGGGCAAAAAAACTAAAGATTTTTCTCCGCGAGGGGTAATTTTCCCCGGGTGCCCTTTTGTTGCAGCCATTATTTACAATCCGGAGTTTCGGTAAGAGCCATCGCAACTCTTAAAATAAATTGTCGTTATCGTTGCAATGGGCAGTCCTAAGCTCTTTTGATTGCGGGCATCAACTTTTGTTTGGCTTTGACTTTAGAAAGTCTTTCGCTGTCCTGTTACTTCGCTTAGAGCTTTTCCCTACCACCCTGAAATAATAAAAACAGAACTAAAGAAAAACTCTCTAGGAAAGGATGGGGGGTTAGAAATCAATAGCACGGGAACTACCGCCACCGGGTAGATTTATACCACACTTTAACTGCCATTGGCCGAAATCGAGAGCTAGATACTAGAAATTCCTTTTAGCCTGGCAGTTTTTCTCAACTCGGAATGTAATTGGCTGACGTGGGGGTGGGAAGGGACTGCCAGCCCTACATGACGGTATCAAAAATCGGGGCTACCATGAGCGGCGGTTACATCGCTCTTTAAACTCGAGATGTCAATTTTTTAATTTTGAACCCTTTATAGTTCGTGAAAGAAAAATATTTTAAAATGCATTTTTGAAAGAAGGCATTCCGCTGAACTCTAACTTCTCAAACACTTTCAGTTCAGTTAAACAGTACATATCTTCACTATATGTATTTTATTTAAAGAGAAATTTATGCGCTGTGGATTTAAAGTACTGTACAGCTTATACCAAATATGATCTAAACATAAACTAAAAGTACTTTTCCAATCAAGTCCAGCTATTCATGTTTAAAATAATGGGAATGCATGCACTCTAACGGTTTGAGGACTATCAATGATATTATTAACAGTTTTCAGTAATGTGCTTTAATTTTGATTACAAAAATAACCATTTGCATTTTGAAACTCGCCTTAATACCTCTGTTAACTCTGAGACAAATTTATTCTATATCCTTTAATGCTAGTGTAAAATACATTCTTCATTAAGAATCCTAATTTTCTATGACAGCATTCTATTTTATCATCGGGGGGGACCCACCAAGCGATTAAACATACTAATCACTAGCAGATTGTTTCAGAACTCGACTTCGATGACGGATTTAGCCTCTTTAGAATAGTGAAGTAATGGAGGCAATGCACTCTTAGGTTGTGGAATATACTGTCGGAATTTTCATAGCGGAGCCTGTGAGATAAAGCGTTAGATCCACTACTCTATTTCCTGTATGCTGATTTTAGTACTTCAGTTTCAACGAGAATTTATCTTCGAATCTCTTAATTTAGTATTTCTTCATATTTCTGTAATTTTGAGGCAACTTAATCTCATTAACATCCGACTAAATTTGAAATCCCCTTCGAAAAGGAAGTTATGAAAAAATGAATTGAATTTGCCATTCTATGTAAAATAATCATCCGTCAATCATAACGTAATTCAAAGGCATTTATGAGCTGGAATCATGAACTATTTTCCATCTCATTTTCTCCCCATCTCGTAATTTGTTATTTTTAAAAAGAAAATTATAAGTAAAAATCACCGTGACTTATACTTTCTATTTATATTAATTATATCTGGATGTTTATCCAGAAAAAAATAGAAAATGATACTGTCGAAAATTGGGAAATCTCATGAAACAGAACAGATGGATGAAATACACATAGATATCAAAAAGCGAAATAAAAAGGGAAATATTTCTAAAAGTATTTCAGTGTCGTTTTAGAGTACATTTTGATTTTCATTTTAAGTTGCCTATATTCAGATATATGAAATAAACTTAATAAAATTTTAACATTTTAGAGGTGCTGATTCATTTTCAATTATTTCTCAGACTTGATTACATATTAGTTAAAAAAACATAAATGAATCAAAAATAATTTTACGATGGTTTTAAATTTAATACAAATATCAGTACAACTTTTTTATTTTAATTTAAAATTCCTAACCACGAGTTACTTTCAATTTACTGTACCATTTCCCTTCCAATTTCGTATGCACGAAAAAAGGATTCAGTAGTTAAATGTCAACTTATGAATTTACAGCTGTTGTTTGATATTCACGTGTAGAATAATTCCAGGTGCTCATACCAAACTAAGTTTGTTGCTATATTAGAATTTTGTTTAAGTTATGGATTTCATGTTGTTGACAAGTTGTTGATTTCTATAAGTAACTTGTGTTAAGATCTGTAAATTATAACTTGTGGTCATAATGTTTTACATGATTACTGATTAAGTTACGTTCTACCCTAAACATTGATAGATCATAAATCGACAATATTTGAATATGCCTTTTCATTATAGATCCTTAGGTAAATTTAAATAACAAATAAGCTTAATTTAGGATATTATTAACTTTACATTTGTTGTATATTACAGGATTATTTTAATTAGTATGCATAGGAACGAAATCATTATCAGATTAAAAATCTGGAGCTACTTTCATTTACATTCATAAACCTTTTTAGGATTTAACAGAATGAATTACTTCAAATAGTCCCTCTATGAAATACAATATATTAGGTTTTAACTCTTTCAGTCTACATTTGTATGTGTTTAGTTCCCCCCCCTCCAGAATAGGCTCTTTTCTTAGTGATTAAAGCGAGTTAGTTAAGTATGTTAGGGCGGTGCTCCACTATGCTCTTAAAGGTAAGTATGATCTATTTTTTTTTTCTTTATGGTTTTTTATAAATCAACCGGATTTTAACCACCTGTCTCAAAGCATTCCTTTCTCTATTTGTTTCCTAATTTACCAAGATTCTCTGTACGGTACACTATGTGATACATTCTTCTGATATTCAAATCTTGCAAATCTTTTTCAAGAAGCATAAACGGTTTATTTTCTATTCGTTAGTGTGAAACGCGGTAATTGTGTTACAAAAAATAAAAGACAATTTTACAAGCTAAAAACTTTCTCCTTGAAGATAAATCTTCTAAGGCTAATAACACATATTTACTTTACATTAACCATTCATTATTCATTAGCGATCTATAAATTAAACAAGTTTAAAATTGCACATTAAAGAACTGAATTTTATTATGTTTTAAATTAAACCAAATATTTAACCCTTTCTTGATTGCACTTAACAGAAAAATTTCTGGTGTGAATTTAAAACGTAAAAATTGCATGAATATTTTTCAGCTATTTGTCAACAAGATATTATTGTTCCTAACAACTGATAAAATTTTAATGCATTGAAGTAATCTTTTAAAATATAAATAACTTTCTGAATGGTATATGATATCAAGTTTGCAGATCTTTGGTTTCTTGAATCTATACTTTGTTGTCTTATCTTTTAACAGAATCTTAACGAAAGCAATAAAATTTCACTGAATAGTTTGAATTTTAAATCTAAAATTTAAGTAAACTGCAAACAGCCTAGAAATTAATCATTTTTAGCAATATTTTTCGTTTATGAAATCAAAACAAACATATTCAAACATATAATATACAAAGTACTTTAAAATAATTACGATACTCAGAAAATGTCTTTAAAATACAAATGCTTGTATTTTCTTGCTTGGAGAGTTTTTGAAATTGGTTTTAATACTTAATTCTCATTTGTACGATACACCTTGTTTTCTGTACTCATTTATCAGTTGTCAATACATGCATTTACAAGTAATATGTAGTAAATAAATACGCCGTTTCAAAAGGCAACAAAACCTAAACCTCATTTTTATATGAATTAAGATATATGCTAGTTTATAAAGGAAATTTAGTGACTTTACTTAGCGATATTCCTTCAAATTATTTTTTTAGTTGACTATTTAATTTCAAACGAATTTGAATGTCATGTTCTTCAGTTGATAATACAATACTTTTTTTCTCCAGTTCTGAATCTGCAGTACAACAAATACTGCTATTATTTGTCGAGGTAAATAATTCATATCACTAAATAGGTAAATAATTATAATATAGAAAAATAATAATTGGAATACAGTATTGGAGGTAAAAAACTGGAATACAGCAAAGTACACAAGGGCTATCTTCTTCAGAGACGGATGTCTTGAGGAACTTTTAACAGAAATTGGCTTGTATTCACATTACACATGAGAAAATCACGGAAACCACGCCGCCACCCAAAAATATGCCTCAGTCCGTTCACCTGAGATAGAGCCCGGGTCGAATACCTAGCATTCAGTAGTCGTAACCTCTGCGTTGCTCGTTGGGCACATAATTCATGAACAGATGTGTAAACCAATTAGGCATTTATCAAACCGGAAACGTGAAAATTAGTAGTGACCTCGTTGATATTCGAACTCATTATCTCCCGATTACCAGCCGGTCGTGGTTCCAGTTACATCGCAAAGGCTTACGATAAGAAGGGAGACAATACGTTATAGGTATAATTAAATTTTATAAGATTTACAATGTAGTATATGCATAAATTTTATAAGATAGTTTCTTATAAAATCTCATTTAAAGTGCAAGTGAATGTGACAAAACTTGCTGACTACTCTGAGAATCAGCTTTACGTTCAGTTACCGATAACATGACAAGATAAATTCTCTTCAGATTTTACTTTTACTTACACAGTTTTCTACTTTAACTGTTCACAAGTACATTTAAAATTTAAAGATTGCATTCAGATGCGAAATGCATTTACTTTCGTGGTGATTTCCGCTACTGTCCAGAAAATTTGACTGTTTATTTAATTACGCATATCAAAGCATTCGAACCTAAGAGAATGCTGCTGTGGATTCTCCTTAGATATCTAATGGATGAAGATTTTCCACGGGAAGTTGAAATTTTCTTCCTTTATGCATTAAAAAAATTATGAAACCCTCATGCAATCATTCCTTTCAGCTACCCAGAAGTGAATTACGGATCAACTATCACTGGTCAACGCACAAATTGATGTTTTAATAGTTTTTAATACTTTTATCATGTTTGTGGCTCTGATTCATACTTTTTATCACACTTGTAACTCTGATTTCAGAAATAACACCAGTTTTTCTCTATCAACTGGTGTTACGTTTGCTTAAGATTAGTATCCAAAATATATACAAGAAAGTATTTTCCAAAACACTATTTTCATTGTTCTATTATTATTACTATTATTAACCTCTGCCATTAGTGTTGTGTGGCTCTAACAATCGCCCTCTGATGTAAGTTTTTAAATTCAAAACTGTTTCTATCAAAACACCTCAATATTGGGCATATAGATGCCCTTAAAAGAATGTAAAACAACTTTTATAAATGGCACAGAATATTCTATAAAATTGCTTACTTAAAGTTTAAAATGCCCCTTTAGTAGAGCGTTACAAATATATTAATATTTTTAATGCCTCAGCTCGTATTTTCTACTCAGTAACTGTTATTTAAGAGTAAGAAAAAATATGTCTGGCGACGTTTTGGCGAAATTCACATTTTTTAGATTAACTGCGATTGGCGATAGCAACCCTGTGCCGTTGCGCTTTCATTGTCGCAGGGCTACAATACGAGCCAAAAAGCCATTCGGCCAAAAAATGGTGAACATTACTGCTTTTTCCTTCGAACATTCAAGTGAATAGGGGAGAAAAAAAACTCCTCCTTTTTTATGTTAAACGAGAGATAACTTTCGATCACTCTCAACTTTAATGAGTGACTCATAAACAGTGACCAAAACATGTTATTTCTTTTCTGTTGCTTTACTTTTCAGCCCTAGAATTCTTTTTTGGGCGGAATGTTTCCTGAATAAATATCTGTTTAAAGTTAGTAGCAAATTTTACCCATTCCTTTTTTCACGTCAATTTTATTAAATGTGAATATGAAGAAAATATATCTTCAAATCTAGGACCAAAAAAGTTATTATGAATTGATTTACGTATGCATCAGTCTAGTTATATTAAATCTTTATTTCTTTGTTATTTTTTATATAAAAGTCTGTTTTTAATAATATTAGTTTCTTTATTAATTGGGATTTTTATCTCATTTTTTGAATTAAAGCAGCAGATAATATTTCAGCCTCGTCCAAATCAATGTTTATGCTTAATTTAAATTAAGTAAACTGTCACGATTCGCTGTAACTGAAAACGTTTAGTGACTTCTAAAGAATAAGGGAAAGATTTTAAAACGAAAAAATATTTTCTTATAATTTTACCCTTCTAGAGTAATACTGTTTGCATTTAAATTCACTAGTTTTGTTTTAGATGACCCAGCCCCGGCCGAATGTCATGAATTCGTCTACCAGTTATTGAAAGGTTGTACATACACTCTTTTGCATAAACACCGTGAAGGAAGTGGTTGTTTTTGATGAAATTGAATATATGTATAGCTCATACACAGATAATAAAATGATTAAAAAATCAAAGTCATAGTACATGTTCACGACTCACAATCACCCATTCAGTATTCAAATTAGTAGTTCGTCGAACCGCCCCTGGCGGCAATGTATGCTTGAATTCGTCGGGGCAAGAAGTGATAGAGGTTCCTAATGTCATCCTGCGACACATTCTGCCAGGCATTCATCAGTTGTTGCTCCAGATCTGCGATATTTTGTGGTGCCCGAATCTTGCGGCCTGCCATGCTCCAGACATGCTCGATTGGTGAAAGGTCTGGTGACCTTGCTGGCGGAGGAAGAGTATCAACCGCACGGAGACAGTCCAGAAATATGCGAGCGGTATGTGACCTGGTATTATCTTGTTTGAAAATGGCCTCAGGATGAAGTACCATGAAGGATTATGTAACCGCCGCAGGATGGTATCAACATATCGTTGAGCTGTTAAAGATGTATGGAGGATGACTAAAGACGATCTGCTGTCATGGGAAATAGCGCCACACACCATCACACCAGGGGCTACGGCTGTATGCCTTTGTAAAGCAAAGGCTTATTGAGACCGCTGGCCCCTTCCTCTCCAGACACGAACATGGTGGTCATCTGCTTCAAGAGTGAAGCGAGATTCGTCGCTGAACACTATACGATGCCAATCTGAGGGCAGCCATGATGATCGGCTGCCAAACCACTCCAGACGTCTGCGCCGATGTTGTGGGGTCAAAAGCAAACGTCTTAAAGGCCTCTTTAAGCGTAACCCCGCCTCAGACAATCGCCGTGAGATGTTGGACGCTACCACAGGAGGTATAGGCGTGACTGTAATGCGTTGAATAGTCGACAATGATACCGTTGGGGCGGTTCAGGTCCGGCGAACAGTCATCCTATCTTGCCCCGCATTCGTACTCCTTGGCCTTCCAAAGACTTCATTTCGTCGGCAATTTCCTTGTAGCAACCATTGCTGCCAACATCTTTGCACAGCAGTGTCTGTACGCGTCAAGTGGCGGTCTATTGCTCGGTATGACCACCCAGCTTCACGCAACCCTACAGTGCGGCAACGTTTGAAGTCGTTTAGTTGCCTGTAAGGTGATCGATATCGTTGTAATGGCATCTTTAGTTGCTTCTTTACGGAATTAAAAAAAAAGATACATTTTCCGGCTCTGTTACTGGTTTTATACTTTGAGAATTGCGCACTAGAAATGCGCGCTATAATCGCAATACCTGTTCATTTGAAATTTTGATCACTTGCATGTTCGATCAAGATGTTTTTGCATATCAAATTTCGTCACGATCGCAAAAGTCCTTCCTGGTGCTTCAATTTTTTTGCAAAAGAGTGTATGCAAGTTTTCCCATGTATAATGTGAATATATGCCAGTTCCCTTAAATAATCTCCCACTAATATATGTATCCTGCCATTTAGCAAATATTCCTCGAGTACTTTGCCTTGATCAATATTCTTTCTAGATTTAAAAAAAGTCATAAGAATTTGTAGTAGTAATAATGATAATAAGGTTATATAAACTGATTATTATAGGTGCCTGAGAATTGCTATGTTTTCAACTTCAAAAAACATTGAACTATTATACGACATATGTCAACCAAAAAGATGATACTACCAGTAAAGTGGGAGATATTTTTAACTAATCATATTACTTGTAGGTGTTGATAATTATAAAAAGCACTCATTAACTCTAAAACACGTTTGAGACAATGGCCATAATATAATGTTTTCTAATCGGAATGCCTTATATTTTGAGAAGAATAGAAAAATTAACTTTAAACAATAAAATTATTCAAATATAGGAGAAAAATATTTACTCCAGACCTTATGGTATAGTTAATGGCAAGATATGAGAAGTTCATTCATTCAAAAACCAAGACCTTTGTTGATAAAGCAGTTAAAATATTATTTAAATTTTAATCAAATAAATATTGCTCTTTTCATTCATACAGTATTGCAGCTCTTTCAAAAATATTTGATTAGCATGCAAACGTGGGCATGTCTAATCATTTAAAACATCATTTACACTGTACGGTCTAATCATTTACACTGTGCGGTTTCGATAAAATTCAGCAACTCGATAAAATTGATGTTTTTAAGATCGCACAAATTCTCACTTTAATCGCAAGGTAAACAAGGGAAGATTGTTTATCTGTTTGTTGAATACGGCAAAGCATACAAAAACTACTTGCCTGAAGAGAGAGATATTTTCATGGAGAATATTCTAAGGGAGACTAGCTTATTTTTCATCACACATTGGAAAAAGCACGAAAATACCCATGCAGTCAACCCGTGTACCAGGATTTGAAACCTGGTAGAAATGAAGTTTATTAACTAATGCGAAGTGCGTTAAACCTATCATCTTAAGGGAAGGGGTGTCTTCATGAAGGACTTTCTAAGGCAAAATGTCTCGTATTCACGTAAAACACGACGAAAATCACGAAAACTCTCTTGCAATCGGACCGTTCTCGAGATTTGGACCAGGCTGAAGCATTAGTGTAGTTACTCGCTCATTGTAGGCCTAAATAAAGATTGAACCGTACCAATATTAACAATTAAGTTTTCATGCTCTGTTTTTAAAACCTGCATGAGAAATATAGATCATTTCGATATGAGATTCGAGACCCTGTAATTCAGTGCTTATCTCTACCCCTTAGCCATTTCAATTTAGATTTCTATAATAAAGAAAAAAATTATTAAGACAATTTACTGTGCAAGAAATGTAATGAGAAGTAATTATAAAATATTAATATGTTGTAAATTGTTAAAATCGTAGCAAATTAAACAGAAGAAGAAAAAAGAATAAAATCCGTAAAACTGAGAATAATTCAGTAAAACAGAGAGTAAGTTATCAATAGAAGAAAATTTCAGTTGGTTACAGACAGATACTCAAACTGATACAATTTAACTCTATGTTCGTGAACTATTAGAAAGCCATCAAAAACAAAGATTCAACTAATTCAATAAAGGCATTTTTGTCTTTCATTACAGTTAATAATGGAGTTCTTAAACAAAATACATGTGGAATCAATATTTTAAATGTTTAAACAGTATTCTGAATTATAAACAGGACAGCAAAAGTATTTCTGAATTTATGCTTAATGTCCTTAGTAATTTTGTAAATTCTTTAGTGTATTTGACGATTCACCGACTTAATAGTTATGAAAGGAAGGATTTTAGAAAATAATAAAACAGGATGGTTAATTTTACTGTTCCTGGCCATAAGAAACAGAAGTGGAGAGTTACCATAATAATACCATGAGTAATTAACAAACATATAACGATAATGCTTTGTATTGCATGTTATTTTCTTGCATAAAAGAATATTCAGCGTTGCTTCACGCAAGCTGTGTTCCAAAAATAGAGCGAAAGTCAGATAATGCGACCATGTTCGGTACTTTATCTATACTGTCGGATTAGCATCGCAAAACGATTGTTTTTCACATTGCTAAATACATTGAGAAATGGAAAGAAATGCATATAGTAATTCTGCAAGCAGAAGTCATATTTATGCGTAAGACGATTTAATTATAGCTTAATTGTATTTAATCAGTTTTGCTTTCAAATCATCATACTGCCAATACTAATGGGTTAAATATCTTCCAGTACGTTCCGATATATACCTGCTTCATAGACCCCTTTTTTATCTAAATACAAACTTCTAGCTTTTGAGAAATTCATTGCTTGGTAAAACTGCTGAGTTTTTCATATTAGCTCAGGTCTTGCCATAGGCTGACCTTCAACTCGCTCAGCACTGAAGCATTTATTCAACACATTATCCAGTTTCTCGAGCTTAAGGCTTCTTAATGTTACCCAATTATCGATACTTTTCAAAATAGCGAACTTAAATAGAACATTTTCGCCTTTTCTTCCCCCTCCTTAATATTATAATCAGTAAAATATCCAAAAACAAATTCCTCCATTATAATACTTCAGTTCTCAACTTCTAGTCGATGATAATATCAAGCTTTTGGTGACGTATTAATATTTCTGTTTTATTCCCTCATCAAGAGTTCTATGTATAGACGTATTGTACCCCAATTACGTGAAGACTCTTATCTTTTATAGCCTGTATTTTTCCTTTTCCTCAACTTTAAGCCAGTTTGGTTTTTTGCGTTTTAAGATTTTACAGAGAGCAGCATTTTTTAGAAAGTTTCTATCACCGCAATGTTGGTGTTGACAATCACCCTCCTCGTCGGTAATAATTTTTACAGACTTCACCCAATGTTTTGCACCCCCACATACAAAGTTTAACATAATAGGACATTTTAAACACATGTTAATATACTTTATTCTTCTACTGGAGACTTTGAATCTTATCGCAAACGTTTTCCAAGAAGTACAAAATCTTTGCTTCTCCCGAGTAGCCTTGGATTCAACTTTCTTCTACAAAAAATACAGTTTGGAAAAAGATGGTCATCTTTAGATTTCAGTAAGTTTACGTTTTGTTCAATTTCTGTTTTAAATAGGTTTTCAGTTTTTAGCTGATTAAGGCTTGCATTAGATTTTATGTTATTTATAAAAATCTCTTCTGAAAAGGTTTCGTTTTCTTGGTATTAAAGGTTTAGGTTCGCATAATCGGCGATCACCCAATATTTTGAGTGTTGCTTAAATGACATTTTGATTTAAAGTATATTTGTTTTGCTCTTTAACTTGTAACTGCTTTTGAAAGTCGGATTTACATGTAATGTCATTTGATCAATTTATTTTTTTGATTGGTCAATTAATAAATAATGTAAAGTTTTTTTTTTGAGTAGTCAATTTGGCACACCCTTATGTTTTATTCTTTTTTTAAGCGCTTCGAAGGCGTTCTAGGGAAAATTCTGGATTCACTTATGATTCGGATTTTTGGCTTTAAATGAATTTTAATGTCTTTAATGAAAATTTAATTCAATCTTTTTTCGGTTTTTGAACTTAAATGTACCAGAAGAACGAAACACGTATTCGAAACATATTAATCTGCTTTTATGAAACTTTAATTCATTTTCTCTTGATGAGTTCTGGATTAGAGTTTTAGTAAAAGGAGATAAATTTTTATATTCTTATAATTTTGCATATTTTTTCCTTTTCGCATTTTTATTTTTCGTGTTCATTCTACTGATGAATTCTTATTTTAATGTTGGTATGTTGAGATCCAGTGATAAACCTCTTATCCACGGTTCCAATTATTAATATTGTTGAGGGATTGCCTTGCAAGATGATTAAATTATAATACAAATTAAGAATTTACTTCAGAATTTTAAGTAGCTGCAAGAACCAAGTTTAAAATAACTTTAGTTTAATCGTTTGATAATTAAGGCTTAAATATCATTGGCTTATGCTTTTTATCCAAACAGTGGAAGTGGAGACTGAAGAGTATTGAAGTACGCCCTTCCTCCAAAAAAAGATTTCTAATGTTTGCATTATTCAATGCAATGAGAATGCAATATTTAAAAATATTAACACAAGTTGGAAATGTTATCACGCAATACTTAATCGGCAGATTAAGCTAAAAAGTTATTTTTCGTCATTCTGTTGAGTCTCTGCGAAATTCTGACGGAATAAGGATTAGCAGAGAAGCAATGATACACTATTAGACTCAAAAAATTGGGAAGGAGGAGAAAAAGCTATGATCTAAAAATCACAGCGTCTTTGGTCTGTAAAATAAAGTTACATAAATAAATTTAAGGAGTAAGTTAATTGTGGTTGTCAATTTCTGAATTTTTTACTTATTTATTTTCTCCTGGTGATGAAGAAAATTGTTAAGATTTCATTTTACTTGATTTAGGATTCATTTGCTTCAAAAAATTATAAGTATTTAGCTTGAAATCTTGAACATTTTATTGATATTTATCACTAAAATGTCTTAAAATATTTATTTTATGTAAATTAGACAGTTATTACCAATACCACTAATAGCACTTTAAAATCATCTTACATATTTCTGCATTAGAATTGTCATTAAAGGTTGAAGAAAATTAGTTAGAATTATACATAACTGAAATGGCCTTATTCAAGTAGGAAGATGACGTCGTAGTGACGTAGCAGTCTCATCGTGTATGATGTTGTAAAGACGTTGCATTATGCCGTCTTTAAGACTTTCAAATGTTTCGCTAAATTTCACGCAACGTCACCGTATAGCGACACTTTGAACACATATAAGACCTAAATATTTACAACAAATAAAATGTTTTGGACAGTAATTAAAAATATCGCTTAAAAAAAAGCTAACAGCGTCTGCTTCCGAACTTCGAGTGCCCTTCGTCTCACTTGATTGAGCATTGAAGCTCATGTACTCGTACTTTGCACTCGTCCCAAGTACCCTGTCCGCTACTTAAAATTTCGCTCGTAAATTGTAAATTAAACACTTAACGAATAATATTATTTTCGGCATATACATCTGTATCAGCACGTTTTAAATGATACGGGTAAAAGTATAATAATAATTAGTTTAAACCTGAATAAGCATTATATTGCGAAATATACGCATTACGGATTTATTTAACAGATGAAAAATAAATAAAAATTTTTAAAAACAAAAGAAAAACTAGCGTTTTTACAATTAAAATGTATCTGCCCACAATGGTTTTTAAATATTTTGCTGTAATATTTAAATCAACAAAATTTTAAGTATTAATTATTTTTAACAAACTTTTAAACAATAATTTAGCGTGTGTTCTTAGTATTAATTAAATTTAACATTTTTTAAAAAATTTGTATTAAATTTATATTTTACTAGATACAATTACTTTAGATTTATATATTTAGATGAAATGAAAAAAATTGTATGAAATAATGTAATGAAAAATTACCAAATGAATCTTGTGCAGACTTTAGATTCCAGAAAAGGCAGATTTAGTCTCTTCTTATTCTTAAAGTAACGTTTATAAACTGTGAAGAAAGGTTAGATCGATGCGTCTTCGATGCGTTGTAAAGACGTCGTAAAAGTTACCACGATCTCACTGTAACTTTTGTGATCATTCTGCAACGTTTTTGCTGTCATGTGCTACTTGTGCAAATTATCAGTTTTGATTTAAAACTTTATAGCAAGTAATGCATATAATATCCTTAAACAGCGCATAAAATTGTGTGGATAACTTGAATGTCTTAAAATTTTTAAATTTCCTTAAATTCCACTTATGAAATATTTTTAACTGTGTTTGTAATGTAAAAGTAACGTAAAAGCTACTAGTATGTAAAAGTTACTAAAAGAAATTATTTCAATTATTTTATCCTTATCTCAAAATTTCGACTATTAACTGAAATCCTTCCTACTTACGCATTTGCATGCATTCAAAACAAAACCCAATCTTGTTTGATTCTTAAACAACAGAGCTGTAGAACCTTTTATTTTTTCACATTTTATTAATTCCTTGATCTTTATTTATTTGTGATTAAAAAGCAAGTCTTTAGGAAAGAGTATTATAAATGGTGTTTCTTTCTCATTTTTACTGACGATATTTTTAGCTTCTTTAAACTTAATTTAAAACTTAAATTAGAAATTTGAAATACTGATTTACGTTTTACTATTGCATTTTAAGTTTCAGACTATTTTCATTTGCATTTCAAACTCATTTCTTTGAAATTTTAATCCATATTTTCTTTATGGCAACTGCAAAAAAAACAAATCTGATATACTATCAAACAGGATCGTTAAAACATTAGAAATAAGCTGCAAGCAGAAAATCAATCCATCGGAAAACATTTTAATTTCTAGCTCTGTTTTCCTTCAATTAATTTCTTTTCTGTGATTTCTCAGTTTACAAAACAATCGGTAGACGAGGAGGTAAAGCTAATGAGTGCTACTAATTTCTTTCCAAATTATTTGTGGGATTGATAACATGGTGGATTTCGTTGTTTTATTATGTGAGGTATAAGAATGGAATCGTATTTTTAAATTTAGATTCTCGTTAAGAGAGAGAGAACTCACTTGAATTTTAGTGTAATCATCTATTATATATGTAATATAATAGGGAATATCTTGATAATTCCTCGATATCTCCAGTATATTGGAGATGGTGGCTTAATAAAAACTTGGCGAAGGTTCTTCTGCGTAAATACAAAGATGCCATTTACAGTCAGACATAGTCGAAGACAAGACATGCTTTATTATTGGAATTATTGATCACAAATTCTGCTTCACACATCATCACGCGGGCAATATGGACCCAATCCTCATATTAGCAGCACGTGTTTGCACGGCGAGGCAAAGTAGGGAAGTACGTACGCTTTGAGAAAAAGCAAGAGATATACATGGTGAATCTGAACAAGGGGGCAAAACTTTAGGGGGTGATAGAACGCAGCTATACGAGCAATATTCGTCCTAGAATGTATAGTCAGAAAACAAAAGGTGGGAAGTTAAAAAGTAGTATTTCACTGAAACATTTAAAGAATCAACACAAGAATGAGAGGAGATACTTCAGAAAACATTTTATGAACAGGAATGTAACTGATGTACATGCTCAAAGAAATGGCTCAAAAGACCCTTTGCCAGCTTTTAATACTGGCACTTGCACGATAGGGACTGACGCACATTTGCGAAGACACCAAGTATTTCCCGAGTACCGTCGGCAACAAAGGCGAACCTGACGACTAGATCCATATTCGTTTCGATGGGGAATTCGTAGATTAGGCTTTTCATATGACACCCTCCCAAGGAAAAAGTCCAAACATGAGAGATCCGATGATCTTGGTGGCCAAGCTATGGGACCACCACGATCAATCCATCGCCCTGGAAATTTCGTGGTTCATTTAACCAGCCATACGGTAGAAAATGCCGTTGGGTACGAGGACCAACCCTTTTTATACCATTTACAATGCCACCTAGCAGCTTGCCGTTTGCGTTCCGCCCAGACTTCATATGACGAATATTGCTTGTTATAGCTGCGTTCTATCACACCGTCAAGTTTAGTCCCTTTGTTCAGATTCACCCTGTACAGTCAAAAATATCCTTAATGGGATTGGAGAAAATGTATTGGCATTGCTAAGTGTTATATAAGATGGCAAGATGCGGATTAATTTTGAAAATGATGCCCTTTAGATTCATACATTATAAAGAATTAGTAGTTTTAGGACGGCAAGGGAAAGCTCGCAAATTAAAAGGAAGAATTAAAAGGGACTATTGCCAGATTAAAGTTTTCCCTATGAAGTATTTTTTCTTTTATATTTTATATTCTATTATAGTATATATGTATATGCTTTTAATTAGCAAGTAAGAATGTAGAAGGTATGGTATCATAGAAGATATCGTTCAAGTTTTAACTTACTAAAGAAAATTATATATATAAATATATATATAGGTCATACAGAAACACTTTGAATTCATTTACGATACACGTTTATATAGTGACTATGCTATTTTATGGGCATTTAGTGTTTAATTATTAACGAGTGTTTCTCATTCAGAACGAAAAGAGCAAAATTATCAAACTGTGCAAGGCAAATAATGAATAAAAAGACATAGAATGATGAAATTTAAGTGAAAAATTGCAAACAATTCCAAAAGTAAAAATATATATATTTCTGATTATAATTTATCTGCACAATTTAGTCCTCTTGCTCCGAATCATGGAGGACCATTAAATTAAGTGCTTACATTCATCTATTCTCAGTATGTTCTCATTTTTTATTTATCCTTTTTAATTTGAAATTTATGCGCATTAAAATAATTTCACTTTTTTTAAATTTTAGACTTTACTCTTATTTTATTACTTACTTTATGGTGCATTTGTATACAGTGGACTTAATTTTGAGAATTCGTACGATCTATAAAGAAGTTCATAAATGGAAACGTAGACATTGTAGAGATTAACACGATAGTCCGTAAAAACGTAGAATTCGTTATTTGGAAATTCTTATAACTATCCTGTTCATTGTATTTTGTTATCAAAGGTTTGTATACGTATAGGCAGACAGTTTGTACTGTGTTCTCTTGATCTCATTTAGTATTTATTATATGCTTGTCGAAGAAAGATCGAATATCTTATTTATATGCAAAGCATTTTACCTTCAGTTTAGAAAATTTTCCTTGTTTTTGTATGCATTTATATTTTACTTGTTAATGTCCTTGTATTTCTAATTAATCGTTTCTTTTCTTTCATTCGATGCACGTTTATATTTTGTTTCTATTTCAGTAAATCACGAAATTATGAACTTTCTCTCTCTTTCTGGGAAGAAATATAGCAATTTTTTTTATGTTTTTCTTTCCTCTTTCCTGCCGAATCTTCTTCGTTATCGATTTCTTAATACACTCTATTGGACTCTTTCTCGCATCACGCCTGAATAGGCACGCGTAAAACCACGTGATGTGAAATGGTGTCTTAATTGACGCAGCGCTCATTGGCTCGTACTAACTTTAAATGGGCTTTTAGAGCTTCGTTCCCTGTCAACTTATCCCTGGTTCTTTTTTCGGGCTTTCTTTCACTGCCTTACTTGTTCCCACTAACTGTAACTTTGGCTCTGATTGGATCAGCTGGGATGTTCCATTTAGGATTTTCTTTTCCCTATCTCGATCTCTCCCTTCTTCTTTTTCGCTTTTGTGTTTATCTTGGTGGACGGTGCATGTGACGGGCCGTTGGTCAGTCTTTCTGTTTCGTTTCTGCATTGTGACACATCGGGGTGGTTATGCGGGTGGACTGGTTGCCGATAGTGTTGGGATGTTTGAGTTGGGTTAATGAAGTGTGAGAATG
Organism: Stegodyphus mimosarum; assembly: GCA_000611955.2. NCBI lineage: Eukaryota > Metazoa > Arthropoda > Arachnida > Araneae > Eresidae > Stegodyphus > Stegodyphus mimosarum. The sequence goes on from KK113893.1 coordinate 597,328, forward strand.
CTTGTACTCGGTCTAAATATTCTCTGAGTGTTTTCTGATTATGTGTTTTATCTCAAGGCTTCTTTATCTTATAAGCTGGTCATTTTGTTAAACATTCCAGGAAGATGTGTAGATGCGTGTTTTTTCTTTTCTGATATCCGTGCTATTTGTAATTATCTTGTAATGTCTTTAATGTTTCTTCTTTTCGTTAAACTTAGAAAAACACTTTTTATCGGAACGACTCTAATATCTCAAAATAAAACCATGAATTTTTTTAGGGCAACTTCATTTTACTATGGTGAAAATCATCATTTAAGTGAAACAAGGAGGTTGAAATTATAGCTATGTGCACATTTTAATAGGCCATTTATTTTTCATTCTTGAATATTCGTTGCATTGAGCAATTAAGTTTGTCGCCGCGGCCCTGTTAACATGATGAAAGGGAAGCAGGTTGCCATAGCCTTGGACTCGGGTTCGAATCCCAGAGAAAGTATTGATATTTGTAAATCTTATGACTTAAAAGAACTGTCGAGAGGAAAGTCCTTTCGAGAAGTTGATGGAAGGTAAAAAATCCTGGAAAACACTCTCATCCATTCTGTGGGATATTTTCCTTCAAAATTGAAACGGGGTTTGGAAACTTTTTACAGTCATCGATGGGAATCGCCGAGCAGTTGTTGCGGTTAGTGAGATTGACTGTAGTATTGATGGGCCCGGTTCGAATACCGGTGAAAGCATGCATTTTTTTAAGCGTATAGTGACCGTGCTGCAAGAAAGTACTCAAAATACAAGGCAAGCCGAAAATCCTCTCGAGAGATTGGCGGTAGGGAAAAAGGGGTGACAGGTCTCTCAAAATTGAAGGGGAATTGCACAGTTAGTACGACCAACGGTGAATTTCTAGTGTTTCGCCTACTTCTATTTGAACTTGTTTTCCATATGATACATCAGACCTAAGTCAGCTATAAGCTCAAACTTTGCCTTTAAGTAAAATTCGTACAATTGATCTGATATTACAGTCTCGAATTAAATCACTTTTGTAAGTGTCAACTATTTTATCTAGCTAAAAATATTATGTAGGGTGTGCTGAAAAAAAAATTAACATTATTAGCAAAATCTTTTGACAACATTTTAATAAACGTTTGATAAATCAAGCGGGCTGGAGACTGAAGAGTTGACAGTTGAACTTAGCAAGTTTAATTGTTTTACCTTAAAACTCCATATTACTCTAAAATATTTCTTGGGAAAAATTTACTTTATAACGTTTGCGCAGAAAAGTGCTTTACTATAAAAATAAACCTTATACGAATTTACTATTGAAGTACAAAAATGGACAAATAAAAAGAATATTTAAACTGATTATGTGAAATATGTATTATTCCGTAGAGATAATTGGTGTTTTTAATTTATACCAAAATCCTAAATACACACACAGAAAATTAAACAGTTTAATTACTCAAAATTATTTCCTTTATATCTACATAGTATGTCTTGATCGAATTTCACTTTTAAAGCTCTTTGAAATATCAGCTTTAAATAGTTGAGTGAGTCTCTTAAAAATAATGACTACTCGAGCTGTTTAAAAGTACTTTTCTTTACAAGCTAAACTATTAAATGGAATACCCTTTTGTGCTTCTCACTGATAATAATTCCAACAGTTCCCGAAAAAAAAAGAGAATGCGCTGCAAATGAAACAAACCAGTCCCAGTCTGAATTTACTGGTTTTGATAAGAAAGTTATAATAAAATACATTGAATTAAAAAAGTTAATTAGTGGTAGAAGAAGTATAAAATAAAAGAATTTGAATCATTTTCTCTTACTTCATGCACATTAAAACATAAAACGCCTTTTCTTCCCTTAAAAAATCAGCCTCATTCCGAAGTTGATATAACTATTTTTCCATTTTTCTAGGGCATTAACTACTCATTCGCAATTAAATGAACTATCATATTTTTGCGTATAAATCAAGCAAATAATTATATATTGTTTTATCTTTAATGTAAGTTACATGCATTTTATCCGGATATTAAGAATTATTTTTATTATCCCAAAAGGGATGTTAGTCCCGAATGCAATAGTAGTATGGAAACTATATTTTGCGTTGGATCGCTATAAATGGCGTATCACTTTTCAAATTGTTGCCACCATTTATTTTCGCCCTGTATTATATTTAAATGAATTAAATAATGAAAATTTGCATGAATGATGTCTGTTTCTGGCATTTTTGAATAAAAAGGTACCTAGAGACATCATATTTTGAATAACGTAGTCCTCCACCCGAATATAAGCACATGGAATCCCGATTTTGAATTTCGAATTTGTTTTATTATCTATTTCATAATTTCTAAAATTCTAGCTAATCTTTGATTAAAAAACTCAACAATTTCAAGCGAGCAGGACAACACCGTAAGGAATAAAACATTTTTATCTCCAGCGCGTAAGACTGTCTATCGGAAATTCTGCACATATACTTATTTTAAATATTTTTAGTCCAAAAGGGCGTTAGTCCAAATGCTCTCGAAATGTGTATATGTGTATAAATGAAAAAAATGCCCTAATATAAAATCTGAAAGCTTTCAGATTTTCTTTTTTTCATTATTTATTTTTTTATTTTCGAGTATGTCTAAATCTCTAAAGGGTTTAAATATAAAAATTTGCTTTATCTTGTCGCAATACGAGAACTCTCAGATGGACAAGCACCGAAGCGTTTCTTTACTGTATGCTGATATCTGAACTTTTATTTTACAAGTATAGATGAAGAAGACATTTCAAGTCAGTTATGAGGTGTCTCATGCTTGTTCTCACAATGAATAACAATAAGAAAAATTTATTTTTTAACCAGCTAACTCATTATTATAATCTGCCAAATCAGTCAGACAGGAATCTAAATGTTATTGCTTGGTAAATAGGTAAGAAATTAGGACTTACTTCTACTTCGAAAATTTTTATAAAGGTTACGAATTCTGCACCTAAAATTTGAAAATGATGTGATGTTTTAGACTGAAAAGTACAATACCAGCAAGTTGTCATTAATTAAAATCATATAATAAATATAATATTTTGAATTTAGCTACAGAAAGAAATCGTTTGCTTGAAAATAATATTTACGGAGATAAATTGTAGCAATCAACCAATCTCCTTGTTAGAAATCATATGATGTATACAGAAATTAAAAATGCACACTTAATAAAGAAATAGAAGTTAGATTTCCTTTTTCTGATTAAATAACTTGTTTTCGGAAGTTTTGTGAAACAAATAAATTGGTTAAATTATAAGCCCATTTCAGTTCTGCTTTATCTCATGTTTTAATTAATTCTTTTAAAGACAAGCTCGTTCCTTGACTTCTCAATAAAGATGGTATCTCCTCCAGTTTTGTTTCCCTCACGGGAGACACTTGCTAGTTAAGCATTCATCGGGAATTATGAAAGATCCCATCAGTCATTATCATCCGTCTTAGCAAGAAACTCGTTGTCCAGGAGCGACTGATAGGACTCATGGGAAGCGGATTGTACTCTTAAGAATGTGGGACATTATATGGAAATAGAGCCCAGATCTTGAGCCAGTATTCAGCTTCCAAAAGCCACTAAAGTCATCTAGGAAGGCCTACTTTGGTTTAAGACCGAATACTTGGTTTGCTTCATGTAAAATTTCATTATCTGTAAATTATTCGATAAGCTTCAAAAATTTGCAATCACAACGCCGCTTGATTAATCATGACATTTTAGGAGTAATTTCAGAACTTCAGAAAAGATTCGTTTCTACATCATTGGCTTAAGTATAAAAAACCATTGACGATGAAATCTTTGGTGACATCAGAATAAAAAGCGATAGAACTAATTAATGGTTCTCATACTTTATTTCGCGTACTTAACGCCACCACCAGATGGGTTCCGCCGAAGGCTGAATCCAGAATTTTCTTTGAAATTTGAAAACCCTGTTTTGAAAACACATATCTCTTGGTTTCAGAATATAATGTTATCTTGTTATCTCATAACATTAGCTATCCCTGAGAAATATTATATGCTTAACTACAAAATCAAGTGTAAATTATTATACAGAAATGTATACATGAGGAAATTAATATAACGTATTCGATAATACAACTTTTATATTAATTTGGTTCATATATTAATTGGAATTTCTACTGAATTATATTTCTGTATACATTGTTTCTGCATACATTGGTAGTTGCAAGGAAATAAAATCACACTGACAAATATTTACGCACTTACTTGATTCGTAAGTACTTTTGTCTGACTTTCGAAGAATATCAAGTTTGATTTAATGGGCATTCCACAATATTATATTAATGTTATTAATCAAAGTCTTTCCTTCATTGGATTAAATTGCTTATAGTTACAACCATTATTCATCAGCTGGATGATGTCAAAACATTTTCTTATCAAATCGGGCATTTTGCTCGAAGCTTTAGTTTTAAAAGTACAACATTTTTGCTCTTACTTTCTGAGCCCATTCTACATTTGAAAATGGAACAACAAATAAATCATCTTTGCATCCTTTTATTATTTTTATTTACGCCAGGGAGTCACGAAAAGAAATACTAAAGCTGACAACCCGTTGCAAGCGACAACTCGATCCCATTCTTTTGATTTACGCAAAATATCGCAGGCCGCAAACATTAGGAAGCAAGCCTCAGATACTTTAGCGTCAGAAAAGTCAAACAGCCATGATTTGAAGACCAAGAGAAATAATAATAATAAAAACTGAGGGACGGAGAAAAAAAATTTCTGCCTGGTAGTGACGTTGCAAAAGGCCATTTTCGTTAATGTCTTGCGAGGCCGTGTGTCAAATGGAATAGGCAGGACCAAGTCAGAGCTAGTTATGAGTTAACAGTTGATTGAATTGAAACCCCTCCTGTCTAAAGACCGCCATCTTTTATCCCGACCTAAAGTCGTAGTTGACATTTTATGACGCAAAACGGCATTTCCTATTGGTTCGGGGATTTCGCTCAAACATTCACCTGATAAATCGGAGATTCTTTTATTCCACATGAGATCTTGGCGACCTATCGCAGTTTTGGAGCCAAAATAATTGCCTTTGGCTGGAAGCTTTGGCTTTGATGAACTATTCAAAATACTTCTACTAACAGAATGTGATCCACAAAAATTGTAAGGTTAGAATATATTAAAAGTGAAGAACATATATAAAAGAAAATTTATTTATTTTAATACATCTTATTATATTACCACCTGTGTGGCAGAGATATGAATATGAAAAGTTATTATTTTAAGAAAAACATATTTAAGCATTTGGTCTGGGATTAGTTTTGAAAAAAAAAGTATAATTGTAACTTCTACTCGAAAGTTTAAATATGTTTGTCTCACAGAATAGATAATTCTTTCTTATAATATAGCTTAAAAGCAATAAAAATAACTGAAAAATTTCATGCAAGTGAATTTTCAGATTCCTAATTTTAGCTCGGAGCTGAAACTATGTTGACCAATTATTTATCTTATTTTTAAATTATCACTTGTACTCAGATTATTTTACATAAAAAATTCGAATTATGATGTTCTTCATTAAATAGACGTAAAAACCTAACTGATGAAATGATTTTAATTCATACAATGTTTCTTATACCTTTCTTTTGGAGTCCACTAGCAGCAACGGATAAAGAAATAAAAATCGATAGTTTGTCCATTTCAGGTTTCCCAGTAACTGGATAGATTTCATCCATGCAGTTCAGTTACATCTTTGTTACGTAAACGCAAGCCTGTTTACTATTAAACATCTTCCATAAAAACCTGCTGCTAATTGGAATTCGAATTTTTAATATTAACTCAATTAGAAAAATCCCCCGTTGCCATATTATTTCGGCTCTTGTAACTTCTCCTGGAAACGCATTACTTATTCTTTTCCTAAGTTAGGAAATAAATATTTTGCTAAAAATGAGTAAAACTGAATTTATTTTCTATCCCATGACATATTATTATTTAAGTGTTCCGCACTAAGGCACTCCATGGAAGGGTAGATGCCTTCGTGGAGAAATTTCCAAGTGAAAGTGACTCGCATTAACACGTTAAACATAGGGAAAACCATGAAAATAGCCATGCAGCCAGCTTGTTCGTAAGATTCGAACCTCGGACCAAACTACCCGTGTTCACGGACTTTACCGCTCAGCCACTGATAGGCCTATCTCGTGCAATAATTAATTTAATTTTCGACACCTTCTGTGGAAGGTGACACTAATTTTGCAGACACTGCTCGAGGACTTGTAACATATGGAAACCAAACAGTGAGTTAAAAATTTTGCTGCATAATTTATTCCAAAGAGATTTTTAATTTGAAAAATTTTTCAGTACTTTCAGAACTTATTGAAAGGAGTTTTAAACAATTATACTATTACAAAAGAGCACAAATGTAATTGTTCAGACCTAAAGAATTCAAATTTACGAAAAAAAGTATTTCATTAAACCAAATTTATAGTTTCGGGCAGTGCTTAATCAGAAAATGAGCTTAACGTTTTCTGTTATTGCTTGCAGCTAAATGCCTACTTTAAAGTATGAAAGAAGCATAAAAAAACTAATTTTTTAAATGTATGCAAATACTTTCTGCTTACGATATATACCTCAGCTAAAAGTAGAACACAGATATCAATTTCTTTAGTTGTTGGAATAAGACGAACATTCTTCGTAAGTTTGTAAAGGGAATTAAGCCAGTCGTTGTTCCATTCTTCACGCTTCACCAAAGGTAAGCAATGGTTTATTACATTAAATTATAAGATTTAATGGTAATAGCAATTTCCTGGATTTATCAAACGAATACAGTATACAAAACAGTTTAAATTAGAATTCACAAATACTTTGTAAAATTCATTTTCGTTTCAAAAGCTAACAGTGGGCCTATCATGATACATCAAAACCAGTACGTGATACTAAGACTTTCAGAAATTACAAGACAATTCGAACAAACATTTATCTCACGTCCTCTTGAGTAACAGGGTGATTATGAATCAGTTCCCTTAGAAAGTCTTCCTCGAATATATCCGTCCCCCTAAGTAGAATAGTTCTCATCTGATCTGGTATAATTAATTAAATAAATTAAAATGCACAAATTATTTTATGAATAAGTTTTGCGTCGGTGAACGACTTTCTGGTGATCTTCTACGTCAAATTTTATATTTTTGTTTATATGATTTTATTTTTTAATTTAAGAATAAAACATCTAATTTCATCAAGTCATTTTTGTAACTTGAAAGAGCCTTTTCCATTTGTCTACCAGCATTAGTTTGAAAAAGAGAACAAATTCATCTTGTGATTTTGAAATTAAAAAAAAATGCATTATTATGCCTGAGCTACTAAATGACATGCATTCCAAACGCAAAGGGAAAAAAAAGGGTGAAATTAGATATTCATCTGCAATGAAACTATTTGTTCATTTATGCAGAAAAATGTACCAAGGTCTAAAAAAATGGTGCACATACATGCATTTCCAAATTTCGTTATTTTGACAGATACGGTTTAAGAGAAAAAAAAACAATTAGACTACTTCAATGATCCCAAACATAATAAGACAGTGAATGCAATTATCAGAAAATTATAATTATTTTAATTCATATATACACTCATAACTCATCATAACGGTTGTAAAGAATAGGAATTATAACGAGAAAATTGAATCATTCTTTTGGTGCTTGTTATAAACAGAATTCGATTACGTTTAAATCTAGCTTACAAAGGTACGTCGTATTATAATTCAAATTTAGATTAATATTTGCTACTCTAATTCGATTTTAAGATTCTTTAACAAGAAGCAATACATCCACAAAATATGACCACAAAGTATTAAAAGAAAAATAAATAAATAGTTAAAACATAAAAATGTCTTTACGTGTATAATAAAATAGTTTAAACCCAGAAACTGTTACAGAACTTTCGTATTATTAGAGCTACTGAAATTCTACTTTACAAGCAATGAGTTAATAAATAAGTAAACAGTAATCATAAAAATATTGTGTTGATAACTAATGAGTGCTAGTTATCAATTTTGCGTTTTGTATTATTTTGTGCTATGAAAGTAATTGAACCACAATTAAGTGTACTATATTTGTTTCTTCGTTTTGTTGATTACTGCACATATCGCGAGAACTTTCTCCGAGAAGTAAAATTTAATTAAAATTTCTCTTCTCGAGATTGTGCTTTTCTGATGCGAAGATTCAGGTACCGTGGAATTGGCGGTAAACTTTACTCTTGGCGAGCTGAAACATCGAGAATGGCAACCCATTTCCCAAAGCGTCAAGTTTTCTTTCTGCAAAGGCAACGGGTAAAGCCATTTCGCGACTTACGATTTCAAGTGGCCGGCTGAGATTACGCAGCTATCTTAGCTTTCAGGTCTATGCTGGGAACCCTCTTTTACAAACTACAACAATTTTCTTCTTTCTTCTTTATTTATTTTATATATATATTTTCACCGGCGAACATTACACGCAGATATTTATGGCCAGGACTCCCGGGTGAAATGAGTGGAAAGAAGATATAATTTTTTATTTCTGTGGCGTTTCAGTATTACGGACAGACCACTCACAGGAGAGAGAGAGGGAGGAGGCAAAAAAAAGTATAAATTTTATTTGCGCGACAGTTTGAGAGTTGCAGATAAACGCGGCAGGTTATGGATCCTCGCAAATTCTTACGCTTCCTTGGAGACCTAATGCTTCGAAAAGAGAGAGAACGTTAAAAGTAAAGGCGGGTTACAGTGAAAAAGGAAGTTTGAGGACAAATGGAGCTCTTAACAACGCTCCGTTAAGCAGTAGTTTCCTTGATTCGAATTTTGAAAGTTGTTCGTTTTATTTCAAAGACTGTATTGAGTGGTAAAGTTTCTTGATTCAATGTATAATAGTCGATAAAGATAACGCAACTGCTGATTCAGATTTAGATTTGCCTCGTAATAATTACGTCACGTGAAATTTTTATAGACGGATTTATAATAGTTGTTAATCCGATGCCATTTTCATGATGGGTCATAAAATCTGTAAGGTCATAACTCCAGAATATCACAAAACCCATCTTTCACATCTGTTTCAAATAATGGTTGACAAACTCCATTTGCGACATAATTCAAAGCTGACGTATTTTTTTAATTATGCTATTATTTGTTTTGGGATGTATGGGTTTGCATTATAATGAAGATTCAATATTTATTTTGCGTTGATTACAAATGACAAAAACGATTAAACATGCTGTCTCCCCAAAGACATTGAAGTTTATTGTTACAAATCATCCCCCCCAAAAAACATGGATGCATTTTGTCAGTTTTTGTAACATAAGTTGGCTTGGTATTTCTCACATCAAGGCAAAGACATGCTAACAGAAGGCTAAACTTTTGAAGGTAATGAAAGCATAAATTCAAGTAGTATTGACTGAATGGTGTAAGTAGTGTATCTTAAAGCTAGATATAAGGTAATATATTCATAAAATGTAATTTATATGCAACTAGGAAAAAGGATTTGCCACTAGTAAAATCAACCAGAATTTAATAAGGATTTCAATAATACATTAATAATTTGTCATTCAAAATCACTTGCTGCAAAATGTTTATTTTTGATATTATATATATCAAAATTTTTAAAATGTATCTTTTTTTTAAAAAAAAGCTACATATAAAAGTATGAGCTATATTTTTAGTTCTAAATTTCTTTCAACATTGACTTATTTATAAAAAACTGAACTTGTTTGTAATTTCTGAAGAATTACATATGTCCAATCTAAAATAATTTACTTTTGAATGCCTTTACTCATATAAAAAGTAAGATTTATCATTGAAATTTAATGAATTTACAGAAATATTAAAACAATTTTGCGTTGCAATTCTAAATTGCATATTTATTAATTTGTATCATTTAGAATGATTATTCATCTCTCTCTTGAAGCCTCATGCCTAAATTCTTTTCCTTTTTGAAATTTCGTCAATAAAACGGTTCAAACTGACATGAGTACCAAAAAGTTAAATTTTTATTTTTCTCACTGCCAAATTATTGTACGCAGTGCGGCTTTAATAAATTCTCGAATCTTATCAATGCCATACCAGTTTGTAAAACATTTCCTTATAACATGCATAATATTTTTACTACGCATATTCAAGGTTATTAATTTCAGAATTTCATTTTGGCAAACTGTTAGATTTTACACTATCTCGCTTTCTCACAATTTCATCATTCTATTTATTACTTTTAATCCACTGAACTCTAAAACATGTTTCCTATAGACGAATATTTAAATCCGGTAATCGCATATGTTCATCGAAAAATCAACTGCACTAAAAGCCTAGTTCTTAATAAATAAACTTAAAAAAACAGAATAAATCGGAGCGGTAAGAAGCACTGTTTGTCATGAAAATGTATTGTGCTGCTTGCATTATGCACCATGGCACTGAATGAAACAAAACTGAATACTGTGCTGAAGTGTAGCTATCCAAGCTATATTAAACCACTGTAATTCCTCAAAATTTGCAACAGCACTAACATAACGTTCATTTTCGTTTGACACTGACTCATACATTTTCAATAGGAATAAATCAGGTGATTTAGACGGCAAAGGAAAAAGTAAGAAATTATTAATTTTCCTCAGTTACGAGGAACGGCAATCGATACCTTGCTGCAAAATTACTTCGGAAAACCCAGAAAAAAGCTTCAAGAATGGAAGCATATAAAATACCGCTGATGTATCGACAACTCGTTATGGTTAACTCTTATATAAAAAGAGATGTCCTGATAAGGCCTGTAGCACACGCACCATAAAAGAATGTTCTTTGCTGGCTCTGGAAGTGGGATACAAGTAAACTTGTCGACATTTTTACCCTTCGGCTTTGGACTGAAATTAAATTACCATTTTCGCTCGAACAGAACCGTGATTTATCAGAGAAGAAGACGTCATACCATTCAATCTTCCATGGAAGATGTTCTAAGTAACATGAAATACGTTGTTCAAGTTCCAAAGACAACCTGAGCTGACGAACCCATAATCTGGAGAGTAATCAACATTGATGTACTGCCACATAGGATATCGACGAGAGTTTTACTTCTAACGTTGAAGACGCAGAACGGTTAAAGATGTTTTGGGAAAAAATTATCTTCATCTTACGTTGTCTGCGTACGATGTTCAGAAACGTCGTTTCTTGTTTTTCAAACCAATTTGTGTATACTCTCACCACAAAACACTACGCTCTACTCAGCTGGCAGTATGAGAGAAAAAAGAAGAGCTCTCTGATGATAATATCGCCCTTTAGCAGTGTCACTAATGTCTTTATATGGTTGTTTTATGCAACACAGAGACAATTTACTCTCTTCTTAGCAAGGATCTCTTCTTATCTACCCAAGACGCTGTTACGGAATGATTAATTTTAAGCTGATTTACATGTGAGAGCATTTTAGCCCTAATTCGCAAAGCTTTGGAATTTATGAACCAAAGAAATATTAATAATTTTTTCTTTATTGGTTACTTTGTACATCCCGAAAAATTAAGTGTTGCAGATATGTTCTGGTAAGTTTTCTGTCTTTTAAAATCAGTTTTTTAGTTTCTTAAGTAAAGTCGCTAAAGTATAAAACGATATTTCAAGTTAACAATATTACAGTTTAACATAGAAATTGAGTTATAGGTATTTCTGCCGTAAATGCACCTATTTTTATCGGTTTAAAACAAATCGAAATTTAATTCATAATATTTAAGGAACTTTAAATTGGAGTGTTTCTTATCTTCAGAAAAGTAGGGCTGGAAATATACAAAACACATCATTTGAATACCAGAAAAGAATAAAAAAGGAAATCAATCTAGAAAATGTTTTTACATTCCGAGAGGTAGGAATCATGGAGATTATTGTTTTGATTTCCCCTCATCTTTCTTTAAATTGTTTCGAATTCCAGAAAGTGATTATGGTAATTTCTGAAATTCTTTTGCAAGCAGCTTTTGTTGTTTTGTGCGGTATTGCTATTAAATATACAATGTACTTTTTTTCTACTAATATTATGATCTATAGCCTGCAAATTACTGAAAAAGTCATGAATAATTAATTAGATGCATGAAGTCGATCATCTAGAGAAAAAGTGATATATAGATCCCGACTTAAAAACAGGACGTGAAAAGCAGGAGGTGAAGCGTTCTTCGGAAACCCTATATCATGCTATTCAAGGATTTGATGCAAACTGTATAAAATATTTTATGAAATAACCTAATAATTAATTAATTCTAAGTTATAAAAAGAAAAAATTGTATTACCTTTTATAAATTTCCTTTACGTGCTTTCAGCTTATTTTTTATTGCATGAAAGATGAGCTTATACGTTTTAAACTAGAATCTTGCTTCTTCGTTGGAAACAGAAAGGGGAAAATGAATTTAAAAAATACTTCTATTTTTTCTTTCCTTAATAAAAAAAGCCTAAGTAAACAATGTAATTAAAAATTTAGTTTCGTTTCGTTGAGAAGAAATTATTTCTGCTGGCATATTTTTTTTTCGCCGCCAAAGATATATTTGCTTTAAAAATTATAAAAAATACTCCGTAACTTAAACATAAAAACTAATAAAATTTCAAAAATGATTGTTAGATGAATTTATATACAGTAATATATTATCAAGTCATTAAACGCAGAATTAAACTAATGATCTTTAACTATTTTCCTTCGAAATTTTCCTAACAAAATCATGTCGTCATAATGTAAACTTGTGGCTACGTCTCTTTTGAAGAGAGTTTAGAATCTATGATTAAAACGTTTAAAACTCCTTAGTAGATAAAATTATCTCTTTCCAGTACAATTTCATATAGCCAATGGTTAAAAGATTTTTAGGCTATATCTACATGTTGTTCTACAAAATTTCCCACAGCACCAAACTTGCTGAGTATTTTTAACTTTTCACTTACTTACTGAAAGCCCTGTTATGCAAATTAGAAAAAGTATGAATGATCTTAATTACGGAATCTCCATCTGAAACTGAAAATATAGAGTCTGAAGGGCCTTGAAATGGGAAACCCTGGGCACATGTCCCTTGCCTGTGTATAAAAGAGATCACGAGATACGACAACAGTATGTTCACTGCGGGGGGGAAAGCAGTTCTATATCTCCCATTCTACTAATTCCGATTGACGAAATTTAACTTGCGTTTTTTATGTCTCGAAAGCGGGACTTAGGATATGTACTAGATTTATATATAATATTGTTCCAATATACTGAGAAAGTTGACAAATTTTCTATTTTGTTGAGATAAAAAAAAAACTAGTAGAAAAATCTGCTCGTAGTGCTGCAAAATTTTATACCATTTAATATGAGAAATGAAATATATGAGAGAATTACTTAAGGATTGTAAGAACCATGATCCCCTACCTACTTCCATTTTTATGAATTTATAAATTTTATAATATACATTAGGAACAGAAAAAGTAAAAAAATTGAAAATACAAAAAGTGAAAAACAAAGTTAAACTTTTTTTATTTAAAGCTCCAAACAGAACTTTTCAAGGGAAAAGTATTCTGAAGCTTTAAACAAAGTCAATTAACTGAACAACAAGAGACGGGTTTCCTTCCGATCAATTTACTGAGACCTCTATCGTCAATTAGCATAATGGTTATTAATTGTAAAAAAATGTTTTATATGCAATACTTCAAAACATCTATACAATTTTGAGGCTCGCATTGAATTGGTCTCTTTTCCCTACCCATTTTTGTTGTCCGAACACAAATAGAAACAAATGATACAAGGAAAAACTTACATGTAATGCCGAAATAAAACATTTATAATCAGAGGAAAAGATTGGACTAATTACAATCGAAAGAAGCACCTATAAAATTGGTAAAATAATAAGACAATAATAAAAATAATAAAATGCTGTACTAATTACAATGTAAAGCTCGAATTTTTATCGAAATATTCTATTGGAAATAAAGTAGTAGTAGTAGTAGTAGATCGACAATCTATTACTAGACTACAGTAGTAGACTAACAATCTATTACTAGACTAGAATCTACTACTATCCTCAAACTAGATTGACAATATAGAACTGTCCCATTTTTTTTCGCAGTGCCTATTGACCATATCTGAATGATGTGGCGTTCAATGGCCTAAGAATTTCTTCTGTTGCATTGAGTTTAACATCTTGTCGAGTTCTACTAACTGCTTTAAAGAATGGATGGAGGAATAAATATTTCTATTGGTAACGTGAAAAAAGGGTTAATTTTTTACTATTTTAAAGGTTAAGTTTTTTTTAGTCCAAAGGGGCATTTTGCGTTGGTTCACTATAAAAGTATGAATGACTTTTCATATTATTGCCATCAAATATTACAGCCCTACATTATATTTAAAGAAATTATACATAGAAGAAGATGCGCGAATGTACGTAGGATTCTCGCATTGTGAAAAAAAAACAGTACCAAGAGACATCAATTTTGAATAACGTAGTCCTTCACTCGAATATGGGCATCTGGAAGCCCAAGTTTAGAATTTGAAATTTGTTTTATTATCTACTTCCTATTTTGTAAAACTTTAACAAATTTTTTATTAAGAAACTCGACGATTTTTAAAACGTTCCGTTAATATTAACATCGCGTGCATCTTCAAGCACGGATATTTTATGCTCGAGGTTTCTTTACCTTTCTTACTGGTGTTATGTTGATAGAGTAGCAATGCAAAGACGTTAGAATGTATAACGGTATTTTGCGTTGAATGACTTTGAATGTCTGCATCACTTTTCAAATCCCGTTTTCAATGTCCCATGAAAAAAACACCCTTTTGGGCAAAATATAAAATCTGAAAACCTTCAGATTTTTTTTTTTTTTTTTTT